>CAWVQI010000258.1:0-35784 GCA_963932335.1 Andrena marginata | reverse complement strand
AATAGAAGATAGTTCCAATTAAATTTGCTAAAGTTTCGTTCATAAAAATTAAAATTTGTAAAAAAATCCAAAAAAATCGAAGATAGCTTCAATTAAATTTGCTAAAATTTCGTTCATAAAAATTAAAATTTGAAAAAAAATCCAAAAAAATCGAAGATAGTTTCAATTAAATTTGCTAAAATTTGGTTCATTAAAATTAAAATTTGTAAAAAACACCAAAAAAATCGAAAATATTTTCAATTAAATTTGCGAAAATCTCGTTCATAAAAATTAAAATTTGAAAAAAAATCGAAGATAGTTTGAATTGAATTCGCTAAAATTTCGTTTATAAAAATTAAAACTTGTAAAAAAATAAAAAAAAATCGAAGATAGTTTCAATTAAATTTGCTAAAATTTCGTTCACAAAAATTAAAATTTGTAAAAAAATCCAAAAAAATCGAAGATATTTTCAATTAAATTTGCTAAAATCTCGTTCATAAAAATTAAAATTTGAAAAAAAATCGAAGATAGTTTCAATTGAATTCGCTAAAATTTCGTTCATAAAAATTAAAATTTGTAAAAAAATCGAAGATAGTTTCAATTAAATTTGCTAAAATTTCGTTCATAAAAATTAAAATTTGTAAAAAAATCCAAAAAAAATCGAAGATATTTCCAATTAAATTTGCTAAAATTTCGTTCCTAAAAATAAAAATTTGTAAAAAAATTCAAAAAAATCGAAGATAGTTCCAATTAAATTTGCTAAAATTTCGTTCATAAAAATTAAAATTTGTAAAAAAATCCAAAAAAATCGAAGATATTTCCAATTAAATTTGCTAAAATTTCGTTCCTAAAAATAAAAATTTGTAAAAAAATTCAAAAAAATCGAAGATAGTTCCAATTTAATTGGCTAAAATTTCGTTCATAAAAATTAAAATTTGTAAAAAAATCCAAAAAAATTGAAGATAGTTTCAATTAAATTTGCTAAAATTTCGTTCATAAAAATTACAATTTGAAAAAAAATCGAAGATATTTTCAATTAAATTTGCTAAAATCTCGTTCATAAAAATTAAAATTTGAAAAAAAATCGAAGATAGTTTCAATTGTATTCGCTAAAATTTCGTTCATAAAAAATAAAATTTGTAAAAAAATCCAAAAAAATCGAAGATAGTTTCAATTAAATTTGCTAAAATTTCGTTCATAAAAATTAAAATTTGAAAAAAAATCAAAGATAGTTTCAATTGAATTTGCTAAAATTTCGTTCATAAAAATTCAAATTTGTAAAAAAATCCAAAAAAATTGAAGATAGTTTCAATTAAAATTGCTAAAATTTCGTTCATAAAAATTAAAATTTGAAAAAAAATCCAAAAAAATCGAAGATATTTTCAATTAAATTTGCTAAAATCTCGTTCATAAAAATTAAAATTTGTAAAAAAATCCAAAAAAATCGAAGATATTTTCAATTAAATTTGCTAAAATCTCGTTCATAAAAATTAAAATTTGAAAAAAAATCGAAGATAGTTTTAATTGAATTCGCTAAAATTTCGTTCATAAAAATAAAATTTGAAAAAAAATAAAAAAAAATCGAAGATAGTTTCAATTGAATTCGCTAAAATTTCGTTCATAAAAATTAAAATTTGTAAAAAAATCCAAAAAATCGAAGATAGTTTCAATTAAATTTGCTAAAATTTCGTTCCTAAAAATAAAAATTTGTAAAAAAATTCAAAAAAATCGAAGATAGTTCCAATTAAATTTGCTAAAATTTCGTTCATAAAAATTAAAATTTGTAAAAAAATCGAAGATAGTTTCAATTAAATTTGCTAAAATTTCGTTCATAAAAATTAAAATATGTAAAAAAATCCAAAAAAATCGAAGATAGTTTCAATTAAATTTGCTACAATTTCGTTCATAAAAATTAAAATTTGAAAAAAAATCCAAAAAAATCGAAGATATTTCAATTAAATTTGCTAAAATCTCGTTCATAAAAATTAAATTTTGAAAAAAAATCGAAGATAGTTTCAATTGTATTCGCTAAAATTTCGTTCACAAAAATTAAAATTTGTAAAAAAATCCAAAAAAATCGAAGATATTTTCAATTAAATTTGCTAATATCTCGTTCATAAAAATTAAAA
Source organism: Andrena marginata (assembly GCA_963932335.1). NCBI lineage: Eukaryota > Metazoa > Arthropoda > Insecta > Hymenoptera > Andrenidae > Andrena > Andrena marginata. The sequence goes on along the minus strand of CAWVQI010000258.1, from coordinate 33,676 downwards.
TTTGAAAAAAAATCGAAGATAGTTTTAATTGAATTCGCTAAAATTTCGTTCATAAAAATTAAAATTTGTAAAAAATTCAAAAAAATCGAAGATAGTTTCAATTAAATTTGCTAAAATCTCGTTCATAAAAATTAAAATTTGAAAAAAAATCGAAGATAGTTTCAATTGAATTCGCTAAAATTTCGTTCATAAAAATAAAATTTGTAAAAAAATCATAAAAAATCGAAGACAGTTTCAATTAAATTTGCTAAAATTTCGTTCATAAAAATTAAAATTTGTAAAAAATCGAAGATAATTCCAATTAAATTTGCTAAAATTTCGTTCCTAAAAATAAAAATTTGTAAAAAAAGTAAAAAAAAATCGAAGATATTTTCAATTAAATTTGCTAAAATCTCGTTCATAAAAATTGAAATTTGAAAAAAAATCGAAGATAGTTTTAATTGAATTCGCTAAAATTTCGTTCATAAAAAATAAAATTTGTAAAAAAAAAAAAAAATCGAAGATAGTTTCAATTAAATTTGCTAAAATTTCGTTCATAAAAATTAAAATTTGTAAAAAAATCCAAAAAAATCGAAGATATTTCCAATTAAATTTGCTAAAATTTCGTTCCTAAAAATAAAAATTTGTAAAAAAATTAAAAAAAATAGAAGATAGTTCCAATTAAATTTGCTAAAGTTTCGTTCATAAAAATTAAAATTTGTAAAAAAATCCAAAAAAATCGAAGATAGCTTCAATTAAATTTGCTAAAATTTCGTTCATAAAAATTAAAATTTGAAAAAAAATCCAAAAAAATCGAAGATAGTTTCAATTAAATTTGCTAAAATTTGGTTCATTAAAATTAAAATTTGTAAAAAACACCAAAAAAATCGAAGATATTTTCAATTAAATTTGCGAAAATCTCGTTCATAAAAATTAAAATTTGAAAAAAAATCGAAGATAGTTTGAATTGAATTCGCTAAAATTTCGTTTATAAAAATTAAAACTTGTAAAAAAATAAAAAAAAATCGAAGATAGTTTCAATTAAATTTGCTAAAATTTCGTTCACAAAAATTAAAATTTGTAAAAAAATCCAAAAAAATCGAAGATATTTTCAATTAAATTTGCTAAAATCTCGTTCATAAAAATTAAAATTTGAAAAAAAATCGAAGATAGTTTCAATTGAATTCGCTAAAATTTCGTTCATAAAAATTAAAATTTGTAAAAAAATCGAAGATAGTTTCAATTAAATTTGCTAAAATTTCGTTCATAAAAATTAAAATTTGTAAAAAAATCCAAAAAAATCGAAGATATTTCCAATTAAATTTGCTAAAATTTCGTTCCTAAAAATAAAAATTTGTAAAAAAATTCAAAAAAATCGAAGATAGTTCCAATTAAATTTGCTAAAATTTCGTTCATAAAAATTAAAATTTGTTAAAAAATCCAAAAAAATCGAAGATATTTCCAATTAAATTTGCTAAAATTTCGTTCCTAAAAATAAAAATTTGTAAAAAAATTCAAAAAAATCGAAGATAGTTCCAATTTAATTGGCTAAAATTTCGTTCATAAAAATTAAAATTTGTAAAAAAATCCAAAAAAATTGAAGATAGTTTCAATTAAATTTGCTAAAATTTCGTTCATAAAAATTACAATTTGAAAAAAAATCGAAGATATTTCCAATTAAATTTGCTAAAATTTCGTTCCTAAAAATAAAAATTTGTAAAAAAATTCAAAAAAATCGAAGATAGTTCCAATTAAATTTGCTAAAATTTCGTTCATAAAAATTAAAACTTGTAAAAAAATCAAAAAAAATCGAAGATAGTTTCAATTAAATTTGCTAAAATTTCGTTCATAAAAATTTAAATTTGAAAAAAAATCCAAAAAAATCGAAGATATTTTCAATTAAATTTGCAAAAATCTCGTTCATAAAAATTAAAATTTGAAAAAAAATCGAAGATAGTTTCAATTGAATTCGCTAAAATTTCGTTCATAAAAATTAAAATTTGTAAAAAAATCAAAAAAATCGAAGATAGTTTCAATTAGATTTGCTAAAATTTCGATCATAAAAATTAAAATTTGTAAAAAAATCCAAAAAAATCGAAGATATTTCCAATTAAATTTGCTAAAATTTCGTTCCTAAAAATAAAAATTTGTAAAAAAATTCAAAAAAATCGAAGATAGTTCCAATTAAATTTGCTAAAATTTCGTTCATAAAAATTAAAATTTGTAAAAAAATCCAAAAAAATCGAAGATAGTTTCAATTAAATTTGCTAAAATTTCGTTCATAAAAATTAAAATTTGTAAAAAAATCCAAAAAAATCGAAGATAGTTCAAATTAAATTTGCTAAAATTACGTTCATAAAAATTAAAATTTGAAAAAAAATCGAAGATAGTTTCAATTGAATTTGCTAAAATTTCGTTCATAAAAATTCAAATTTGAAAAAAAATCGAAGATATTTTCAATTAAATTTGCTAAAATCTCGTTCATAAAAATTAAAATTTGAAAAAAAATCGAAGATAGTTTCAATTGTATTCGCTAAAATTTCGTTCATAAAAAATAAAATTTGTAAAAAAATCCAAAAAAATCGAAGATAGTTTCAATTAAATTTGCTAAAATTTCGTTCATAAAAATTAAAATTTGAAAAAAAATCAAAGATAGTTTCAATTGAATTTGCTAAAATTTCGTTCATAAAAATTCAAATTTGTAAAAAAATCCAAAAAAATTGAAGATAGTTTCAATTAAAATTGCTAAAATTTCGTTCATAAAAATTAAAATTTGAAAAAAAAATCCAAAAAAATCGAAGATATTTTCAATTAAATTTGCTAAAATCTCGTTCATAAAAATTAAAATTTGTAAAAAAATCCAAAAAAATCGAAGATATTTTCAATTAAATTTGCTAAAATCTCGTTCATAATAATTAAAATTTGAAAAAAAATCGAAGATAGTTTTAATTGAATTCGCTAAAATTTCGTTCATAAAAATAAAATTTGAAAAAAAATAAAAAAAATCGAAGATATTTTCAATTAAATTTGCTAAAATCTCGTTCATAAAAATTAAATTTTGAAAAAAAATCGAAGATAGTTTCAATTGTATTCGCTAAAATTTCGTTCACAAAAATTAAAATTTGTAAAAAAATCCAAAAAAATCGAAGATATTTTCAATTAAATTTGCTAATATCTCGTTCATAAAAATTAAAATTTGAAAAAAAATCGAAGATAGTTTTAATTGAATTCGCTAAAATTTCGTTCATAAAAATTAAAATTTGTAAAAAATTCAAAAAAATCGAAGATAGTTTCAATTAAATTTGCTAAAATCTCGTTCATAAAAATTAAAATTTGAAAAAAAATCGAAGATAGTTTTAATTGAATTCGCTAAAATTTCGTTCATAAAAATAAAATTTGTAAAAAAATCCTAAAAAATCGAAGATAGTTTCAATTAAATTTGCTAAAATTTCGTTCATAAAAATTAAAATTTGTAAAAAATCGAAGATAATTCCAATTAAATTTGCTAAAATTTCGTTCCTAAAAATAAAAATTTGTAAAAAAAAGTAAAAAAAAATCGAAGATATTTTCAATTAAATTTGCTACAATTTCGTTCATAAAAATTAAAATTTGAAAAAAAATCCAAAAAAATCGAAGATATTTTCAATTAAATTTGCTAAAATCTCGTTCATAAAAATTAAATTTTGAAAAAAAATCGAAGATAGTTTCAATTGTATTCGCTAAAATTTCGTTCACAAAAATTAAAATTTGTAAAAAAATCCAAAAAAATCGAAGACATTTTCAATTAAATTTGCTAATATCTCGTTCATAAAAATTAAAATTTGAAAAAAAATCGAAGATAGTTTTAATTGAATTCGCTAAAATTTCGTTCATAAAAATTAAAATTTGTAAAAAATTCAAAAAAATCGAAGATAGTTTCAATTAAATTTGCTAAAATCTCGTTCATAAAAATTAAAATTTGAAAAAAAATCGAAGATAGTTTTAATTGAATTCGCTAAAATTTCGTTCATAAAAATAAAATTTGTAAAAAAATCCTAAAAAATCGAAGATAGTTTCAATTAAATTTGCTAAAATTTCGTTCATAAAAATTAAAATTTGTAAAAAAATCCAAAAAAATCGAAGATATTTCCAATTAAATTTGCTAAAATTTCGTTCCTAAAAATAAAAATTTGTAAAAAAATTCAAAAAAATCGAAGATAGTTCCAATTAAATTTGCTAAAATTTCGTTCATAAAAATTAAAATTTGTAAAAAAATCCAAAAAAATCGAATATATTTCCAATTAAATTTGCTAAAATTTCGTTCCTAAAAATAAAAATTTGTAAAAAAATTCAAAAAAATCGAAGATAGTTCCAATTTAATTGGCTAAAATTTCGTTCATAAAAATTAAAATTTGTAAAAAAATCCAAAAAAATTGAAGATAGTTTCAATTAAATTTGCTAAAATTTCGTTCATAAAAATTACAATTTGAAAAAAAATCGAAGATATTTTCAATTAAATTTGCTAAAATCTCGTTCATAAAAATTAAAATTTGAAAAAAAATCGAAGATAGTTTCAATTGTATTCGCTAAAATTTCGTTCATAAAAAATAAAATTTGTAAAAAAATCCAAAAAAATCGAAGATAGTTTCAATTAAATTTGCTAAAATTTCGTTCATAAAAATTAAAATTTGAAAAAAAATCAAAGATAGTTTCAATTGAATTTGCTAAAATTTCGTTCATAAAAATTCAAATTTGTAAAAAAATCCAAAAAAATTGAAGATAGTTTCAATTAAAATTGCTAAAATTTCGTTCATAAAAATTAAAATTTGAAAAAAAAATCCAAAAAAATCGAAGATATTTTCAATTAAATTTGCTAAAATCTCGTTCATAAAAATTAAAATTTGTAAAAAAATCCAAAAAAATCGAAGATATTTTCAATTAAATTTGCTAAAATCTCGTTCATAAAAATTAAAATTTGAAAAAAAATCGAAGATAGTTTTAATTGAATTCGCTAAAATTTCGTTCATAAAAATAAAATTTGAAAAAAAATAAAAAAAAATCGAAGATAGTTTCAATTGAATTCGCTAAAATTTCGTTCATAAAAATTAAAATTTGTAAAAAAATCCAAAAAATCGAAGATAGTTTCAATTAAATTTGCTAAAATTTCGTTCCTAAAAATAAAAATTTGTAAAAAAATTCAAAAAAATCGAAGATAGTTCCAATTAAATTTGCTAAAATTTCGTTCATAAAAATTAAAATTTGTAAAAAAATCTAAAAAAATCGAAGATAGTTTCAATTAAATTTGCTAAAATTTCGTTCATAAAAATTAAAATATGTAAAAAAATCCAAAAAAATCGAAGATAGTTTCAATTAAATTTGCTACAATTTCGTTCATAAAAATTAAAATTTGAAAAAAAATCCAAAAAAATCGAAGATATTTTCAATTAAATTTGCTAAAATCTCGTTCATAAAAATTAAATTTTGAAAAAAAATCGAAGATAGTTTCAATTGTATTCGCTAAAATTTCGTTCACAAAAATTAAAATTTGTAAAAAAATCCAAAAAAATCGAAGATATTTTCAATTAAATTTGCTAATATCTCGTTCATAAAAATTAAAATTTGAAAAAAAATCGAAGATAGTTTTAATTGAATTCGCTAAAATTTCGTTCATAAAAATTAAAATTTGTAAAAAATTCAAAAAAATCGAAGATAGTTTCAATTAAATTTGCTAAAATCTCGTTCATAAAAATTAAAATTTGAAAAAAATCGAAGATAGTTTTAATTGAATTCGCTAAAATTTCGTTCATAAAAATAAAATTTGTAAAAAAATCATAAAAAATCGAAGATAGTTTCAATTAAATTTGCTAAAATTTCGTTCATAAAAATTAAAATTTGTAAAAAATCGAAGATAATTCCAATTAAATTTGCTAAAATTTCGTTCCTAAAAATAAAAATTTGTAAAAAAAGTAAAAAAAAATCGAAGATATTTTCAATTAAATTTGCTAAAATCTCGTTCATAAAAATTGAAATTTGAAAAAAAATCGAAGATAGTTTTAATTGAATTCGCTAAAATTTCGTTCATAAAAAATAAAATTTGTAAAAAAAAAAAAAAATCGAAGATAGTTTCAATTAAATTTGCTAAAATTTCGTTCCTAAAAATAAAAATTTGTAAATAAATTCAAAAAAATCGAAGATAGTTCCAATTAAATTTGCTAAAATTTCGTTCATAAAAATTAAAACTTGTAAAAAAATCAAAAAAAATCGAAGATAGTTTCAATTAAATTTGCTAAAATTTCGTTCATAAAAATTTAAATTTGAAAAAAAATCCAAAAAAATCGAAGATATTTTCAATTAAATTTGCAAAAATCTCGTTCATAAAAATTAAAATTTGAAAAAAAATCGAAGATAGTTTCAATTGAATTCGCTAAAATTTCGTTCATAAAAATTAAAATTTGTAAAAAAATCAAAAAAATCGAAGATAGTTTCAATTAAATTTGCTAAAATTTCGATCATAAAAATTAAAATTTGTAAAAAAATCCAAAAAAATCGAAGATATTTCCAATTAAATTTGCTAAAATTTCGTTCCTAAAAATAAAAATTTGTAAAAAAATTCAAAAAAATCGAAGATAGTTCCAATTAAATTTGCTAAAATTTCGTTCATAAAAATTAAAATTTGTAAAAAAATCCAAAAAAATCGAAGATAGTTTCAATTAAATTTGCTAAAATTTCGTTCATAAAAATTAAAATTTGTAAAAAAATCCAAAAAAATCGAAGATAGTTCAAATTAAATTTGCTAAAATTACGTTCATAAAAATTAAAATTTGAAAAAAAATCGAAGATAGATTCAATTGAATTTGCTAAAATTTCGTTCATAAAAATTCAAATTTGAAAAAAAATCGAAGATATTTTCAATTAAATTTGCTAAAATCTCGTTCATAAAAATTAAAATTTGAAAAAAAATCGAAGATAGTTTTAATTGAATTCGCTAAAATTTCGTTCATAAAAAATAAAATTTGTAAAAAAAAAAAAAAATCGAAGATAGTTTCAATTAAATTTGCTAAAATTTCGTTCATAAAAATTAAAATTTGTAAAAAAATCCAAAAAAATCGAAGATATTTCCAATTAAATTTGCTAAAATTTCGTTCCTAAAAATAAAAATTTGTAAAAAAATTCAAAAAAATAGAAGATAGTTCCAATTAAATTTGCTAAAGTTTCGTTCATAAAAATTAAAATTTGTAAAAAAATCCAAAAAAATCGAAGATAGCTTCAATTAAATTTGCTAAAATTTCGTTCATAAAAATTAAAATTTGAAAAAAAATCCAAAAAAATCGAAGATAGTTTCAATTAAATTTGCTAAAATTTGGTTCATTAAAATTAAAATTTGTAAAAAACACCAAAAAAATCGAAGATATTTTCAATTAAATTTGCGAAAATCTCGTTCATAAAAATTAAAATTTGAAAAAAAATCGAAGATAGTTTGAATTGAATTCGCTAAAATTTCGTTTATAAAAATTAAAACTTGTAAAAAAATAAAAAAAAATCGAAGATAGTTTCAATTAAATTTGCTAAAATTTCGTTCACAAAAATTAAAATTTGTAAAAAAAATCCAAAAAAATCGAAGATATTTTCAATTAAATTTGCTAAAATCTCGTTCATAAAAATTAAAATTTGAAAAAAAATCGAAGATAGTTTCAATTGAATTCGCTAAAATTTCGTTCATAAAAATTAAAATTTGTAAAAAAATCGAAGATAGTTTCAATTAAATTTGCTAAAATCTCGTTCATAAAAATTAAAATTTGTAAAAAAATCCAAAAAAATCGAAGATATTTCCAATTAAATTTGCTAAAATTTCGTTCCTAAAAATAAAAATTTGTAAAAAAATTCAAAAAAATCGAAGATAGTTCCAATTAAATTTGCTAAAATTTCGTTCATAAAAATTAAAATTTGTAAAAAAATCCAAAAAAATCGAAGATATTTCCAATTAAATTTGCTAAAATTTCGTTCCTAAATTAAAAATTTGTAAAAAAATTCAAAAAAATCGAAGATAGTTCCAATTTAATTGGCTAAAATTTCGTTCATAAAAATTAAAATTTGTAAAAAAATCCAAAAAAATTGAAGATAGTTTCAATTAAATTTGCTAAAATTTCGTTCATAAAAATTACAATTTGAAAAAAAATCGAAGATATTTCCAATTAAATTTGCTAAAATTTCGTTCCTAAAAATAAAAATTTGTAAAAAAATTAAAAAAAATCGAAGATAGTTCCCATTAAATTTGCTAAAATTTCGTTCATAAAAATTAAAACTTGTAAAAAAATAAAAAAAAATCGAAGATAGTTTCAATTAAATTTGCTAAAATTTCGTTCATAAAAATTTAAATTTGAAAAAAAATCCAAAAAAATCGAAGATATTTTCAATTAAATTTGCAAAAATCTCGTTCATAAAAATTAAAATTTGAAAAAAAATCGAAGATAGTTTCAATTGAATTCGCTAAAATTTCGTTCATAAAAATTAAAATTTGTAAAAAAATCAAAAAAATCGAAGATAGTTTCAATTAAATTTGCTAAAATTTCGATCATAAAAATTAAAATTTGTAAAAAAATCCAAAAAAATCGAAGATATTTCCAATTAAATTTGCTAAAATTTCGTTCCTAAAAATAAAAATTTGTAAAAAAATTCAAAAAAATCGAAGATAGTTCCAATTAAATTTGCTAAAATTTCGTTCATAAAAATTAAAATTTGTAAAAAAATCCAAAAAAATCGAAGATAGTTTCAATTAAATTTGCTAAAATTTCGTTCATAAAAATTAAAATTTGTAAAAAAATCCAAAAAAATCGAAGATAGTTCAAATTAAATTTGCTAAAATTACGTTCATAAAAATTAAAATTTGAAAAAAAATCGAAGATAGTTTCAATTGAATTTGCTAAAATTTCGTTCATAAAAATTCAAATTTGAAAAAAAATCGAAGATATTTTCAATTAAATTTGCTAAAATCTCGTTCATAAAAATTAAAATTTGAAAAAAAATCGAAGATAGTTTCAATTGTATTCGCTAAAATTTCGTTCATAAAAAATAAAATTTGTAAAAAAATCCAAAAAAATCGAAGATAGTTTCAATTAAATTTGCTAAAATTTCGTTCATAAAAATTAAAATTTGAAAAAAAATCAAAGATAGTTTCAATTGAATTTGCTAAAATTTCGTTCATAAAAATTCAAATTTGTAAAAAAATCCAAAAAAATTGAAGATAGTTTCAATTAAAATTGCTAAAATTTCGTTCATAAAAATTAAAATTTGAAAAAAAAATCCAAAAAAATCGAAGATATTTTCAATTAAATTTGCTAAAATCTCGTTCATAAAAATTAAAATTTGAAAAAAAATCGAAGATAGTTTCAATTGAATCCGCTAAAATTTCGTTCATAAAAATTAAAATTTGTAAAAAAATCGAAGATAATTCCAATTAAATTTGCTAAAATTTCGTTCCTAAAAATAAAAATTTGTAAAAAAAGTAAAAAAAAATCGAAGATATTTTCAATTAAATTTGCTAAAATCTCGTTCATAAAAATTGAAATTTGAAAAAAAATCGAAGATAGTTTTAATTGAATTCGCTAAAATTTCGTTCATAAAAATTAAAATTTGTAAAAAAATCCAAAAAATCGAAGATAGTTTCAATTAAATTTGCTAAAATTTCGTTCATAAAAATTAAAATTTGTAAAAAAATCCAAAAAAATCGAAGATAGTTTCAATTAAATTTGCTAAAATTTCGTTCATAAAAATTAAAATTTGTAAAAAAATCCAAAAAAATCGAAGATATTTCCAATTAAATTTGCTAAAATTTCGTTCATAAAAATTAAAATTTGTAAAAAAATCTAAAAAAATCGAAGATAGTTTCAATTAAATTTGCTAAAATTTCGTTCATAAAAATTAAAATATGTAAAAAAATCCAAAAAAATCGAAGATAGTTTCAATTAAATTTGCTACAATTTCGTTCATAAAAATTAAAATTTGAAAAAAAATCCAAAAAAATCGAAGATATTTTCAATTAAATTTGCTAAAATCTCGTTCATAAAAATTAAAATTTGAAAAAAATCGAAGAATAGTTTCAATTGTATTCGCTAAAATTTCGTTCATAAAAATTAAAATTTGTAAAAAAATCCTAAAAAATCGAAGATAGTTTCAATTAAATTTGCTAAAATCTCGTTCATAAAAATTAAAATTTGAAAAAAAATCGAAGATAGTTTTAATTGAATTCGCTAAAATTTCGTTCATAAAAATAAAATTTGTAAAAAAATCCTAAAAAATCGAAGATAGTTTCAATTAAATTTGCTAAAATTTCGTTCATAAAAATTAAAATTTGTAAAAAATCGTAGATAATTCCAATTAAATTTGCTAAAATTTCGTTCCTAAAAATAAAAATTTGTAAAAAAAGTAAAAAAAAATCGAAGATATTTTCAATTAAATTTGCTAAAATCTCGTTCATAAAAATTAAAATTTGAAAAAAAATCGAAGATAGTGTTACGTGCCGGTTACTTTTAAAATTCATCTCAAAATTTTTGCTATATTCATATCATATTTTTCGCTACACAGATGTCGACCATTGGTTCAACCATCACGTGTTATGGGAACTTCCCTCAATCAATTGTCGATTATCTGTGAATACTCTTAATAGTTGTAATTTAATTCAGCTTCACGCCTGTCACGCCACGGCATATTCCCAGGGAAGATTATTGTCAGCAGTCTCCCAACGCCGTCGACGTTCTTAGAATGCACGCTGTGATAAGCCTTCGGAAACTTAAGCATTGTAGTAAACCATTTATATTTTTCTTTCTTCTAAATTTCCATCACACCGTCATTGACAACTGATTCAACCATTGCGTGTTATGGGAGTTTCCCTCGATCAATTGTCAATGATCTACAACCTGAATTATAATAATAATTAAATGTAAGTCGTTACGCCACTGAGTTCTTCCATGCGAAAATCTTCCAACACCGTCGGCGTTCTTAGAACGTCGAATGCGATAAACTCAAGCCCGTGAGGCTGGGAACGGTCCGAGGCGACGACGGTTGGGCCCGTGTGCATGAGGTGCAGAGTCAGCAATTTGGCGCTCTTTGTTTCAAAGTCCCGACTTGCTCGGGCCTACCCTGCGAACGCTCGAGGCAGACGGCTAGCAAGTCGCGTAGTGCGCGGTCGTTCTGTCCGAGGGACATATTGCCATATTGTATAATAGGCGTTCGAGCTGGAGTTCCGAGTGATCTTGTGACAACGGAAAGACTCAGTTCCCTCGTAGAGACTGTATATAATTATATCTCATCTTATTCAATATTACCTATTTTTCACTATTTAAGGCAGTCGTCTGACAAATCGCATAGTGCGTTGACGTTCTGTCCGAGGGACATCACTATTTGAATATAGTTTTTGAGCCGGAGTTCCATAGTGGCTTAGTGAACGTGGAAGGACTCAGTCCCCGTAGAGACTCACCCATATATATATTTTGCGTTTTTATCATTTTCAAATTCTACCGTTAAATCCTTATATTCTTGCGTTTAATATTCAAAAACAATATATTGTAAACCGTCTTTGACATTGGTGTGTTGTGCGACACTCCTGCGGTTTAACATCTAGACGCGGGACCCTCCCGAAGGAGAGAACGAGACAGTCACCACCAGGTCTCCAGAGAGAGAGAGAGAGAGAGAAAGAGAGTGAGCGCTCGAGCGAAAGAAAGGCGGATAATAAAAGGTATTAAAGCCTAACGATCTACGAGTACGAGGTTGGTGAGTGATTTGCATTACTATATTCACCAGTTGTGTTCATCATTTGAATTTTTTTTATAAAATTGTTCTCCGTTGCCCATGTACGGAGGGGGCAGTTGATCCAACCATTGTGTGTTACGGGATCTCTCCCTCGATAAACTGTTCTGCCCTCCTTCCGTGGGTATCGCAATTTTTGAATCATTTTCAATTAGAGAATGTTCAGTATCAAGGACTTGCGCGGTAATTGATCCAACCATTACGTGTTGCGGGGTTTCCCTCGGTCAATTATTGTCGACTAATAATTGTCCGTCAATTGTTGTCTATCGACTAATGTTCACAACCGTATTCGTCGTTTGTTGGTTTTAAAATCCAGTTTAGAACAACTGTAAGCTCCAAAACAAACACAGAATATTGTAATATTCTACATCCGGTGATTTAATATTTTCATTGTTAAACATAACACAAATCCATGTAAATTCCCCTTTTTGTTCCACCTTACAAAACTTCCTTTCGCTTATTATTGTAATACATGGTATTTTATTTTACTGAAATCTCGTCTCATTTTGTTTCGAACCAGTCTATCCAAAATACCACATCCTGATTGGACAACCTGTATGGGTTGTAGACGAAAGCCACACCCCCAAAACAATCCTGATTTTTGCGTAATAACGTTAATTATGTTAAAATTATAACCTCTCTTTAAAATTCGTTAAGCGTTGCGTGAGAAAATTAGACTCAACCGCTCGGTCGCTTAAAATTAACGCCCTCACGTAACAGCTAAACTGGTGTCAGAAGTGGGATACTGCTTTTGTCAAACCCGTCCGTTGTGGTATTTTCTGAGACGTTCGAGATAAAAGAGTGCCTATGTAATTTTTATATGTGATTTAATTGGTATGCTTTACATTTTTATTTCTTTTGTGTTTTGAATGTTTTAGGAAATTCGTGATATCGCCTTCTAATTTATCTTCTTTATATATATATATATATTCAGCTTATTTATATATTTTGTGTATATTCTTTGAAATAATTTGAAAATTTTAACAAAATGGCTAATCCCAATGAAACCGCTAACACGTCCGCGAATCTATCGGTAACAAACGCGATGATGACGTCTATGGCGGAATGCTTTGCTTTACAGCACGGGACGCTGAATATTCCTTTCTTTAACGGGAGAAATATACCTTTGAAAGATTTCTTACAAGATGTGCAAAACGGCGCAGTTTTTGTACCGCCTGCGTCGGAAGGACCGTTCGTTAAAGCAGTCCTAGGAAAATTACAAGGAGCTGCACGCGATAGTACTTTTGGTAAAACCTTTAATACCGTCAATGAATTAATTAAACATTTGAAAACTAGATTCGCTCCCGGGAAAGATTACCCATATTACCATCATGAAATTGAAAATATCCGCATGCGTAGAAACGAAACTGTAAATGATTTCCATGATCGGCTTAATATCTTGGTTAGCGGAGCACGACTCACGCTGGAAGACTCGTATGGCGAGGACGCGGATAAGATGCTGCGCCCGATAAAGGAGTGCGCGCTAGAAGCATTTATTCGGGGCTTGCCGGACGAAATAGCCAGGGCCGTAGACGCGCGGGATCCAAAAACTTTAGAGGACGCGCTAAAACATGCGACGCGAGTCGAGACGCGAATGAGGTCTGGAGTAATACCGACTGGAGATACAAATAGATTGTTTCTTTCGAGGCAGGATGATTCTCGTTCAAATTCCCGTTCAGATTCCCCTCTTCAAAGTAATTCGCGTCAAAGCCTATTCACTTATCGCGATTCGCGACATCAAAATTTTGGAGACTCTCGTTCGCGAAGTCCGAGTCCAAATGCGACGGGAAATTCAGATTATTCAAAATTCCCAACGGGTATTCTTAAACCATCGCGAAGTAACACGGAATCGAGTAGGTATCCAGAACATGGGTATCCTGCTTATTCCCCGTATCCCTACATGCCTTACCCACCTTTTTATCAAATGCCTTATCCGCCATATTATCCGCCGTATCCACAGGATCCGCGTTTTCCGTCAAATTCGACGTACGCACAAACTCCAACGGCTCCACAATTGGGACGGAGCACGAGTCCAATTCCTCAGGCGACGCAAGTCGCGCCTCAAAATTCAAATTTTTCAACTAGTTACAAAAATTCAAATTCCGATTCGCGGAATTCCGTAGGGTTTCGCGAGTCCAGGCCGTATTCGCCAAACCAAAATCGATCCTATTCGCCGAATCAAAATTCGTCAGAACCACGTAATAATTCGGATTTAAACTCTCGTGTAACTCCTCGAACAGACGCGACGACGAGTTACCTAAATCCCGAGCGTCGCCCGTCGAACAATCAAAACTCAGAGCGTCGTCCGACGGTAAGATTTCTGGAAAAGGATCAACAATATTAAATTTGGGTTGTAACGACGAATCGCCTGTTGTAAAATTAACCGCGGAACAATTACGATACAAAACTGCAACGTTTTTGATTGATACGGGTGCAGACATAAATGTAATAAAATTAAACGCATTGCACGAGGATGTAACCGTCGACGTACGCGATTCCATCGAAATGAGAGGAATTACGGACGAAAGAATGGAAACATTAGGAACTACAATAGTATCAATTTTGGATCAACCAGTCCTATTTCATGTAGTAAGACCAAATTTTCCGATACATAGTGACGGTATTTTAGGAAAAGCTTATTTGAGACAAGAAAAAGCCGAAATTTCTTTTGCACACAATACAATTGTTACACAAAGTCAACCAATTCGACCGATCCATTTTATTGGCGAGACTCCTCCGGAGGAAACACCTCAGAAAAATAGTACGCCGCGTGTTTATCGTATTAGTAGTCGTACCCGACAAGCAATCGCCATAGATACCATCGACTGTGATTTGAAAGAAGGATATTTACCATTAATTAAAACAATAGATGGAATTTACATTGGGGAAGCGCTTGTAAAAGTTAAAAACAACGTGTGCCATGTTCTCGCAATAAATACCTTGGATAAGGACATTCAAATTGAAATACCGCCGCAAGAAATTTTACCATTCGAATATCATAACTTTCCCGAAGAACGCGAATACTTCGATTCTGACTCTGAACAGCAGGAGTCACCGGTATCAACGGACCGTGTAACCAGAATTTTATCGAAATTGCGTTTAGGTCATTTAAATGACGAAGAGAAAGATCACGTAATCAAATTAATCGAGGAATTTCCTGAACGATTTCGTCTACCAGGTGATAAATTAGAATCTACTCCCTTAATACAACATCGAATACCTACAATAGATGACTTGCCCATTAATACCAGGCAATATCGGTTTCCACGAGTCCACCAAAAAGAAATAGCTCGTCAAATTTCTAATAAATTGGCAGATAAAATTATTGCACTTTCAAATTCACCGTACAATTCACCAATCTGGATAGTACCAAAGAAACCTGATTCCGAGGGAAATCCAATGTGGAGAATAGTAATCGATTTTCGATATCTTAATGAAAAAACAATTGGTGATGCATATCCGCTTCCTAACATCACAGAAATTCTAGATCACTTAGGCGAAGCAAAATACTTTTCCACCTTTGATCTCGCTAGTGGATTCCAACAAATTGAAATGGATCCGCGAGACCGTGCTAAAACAGCCTTTACTACACCTAATGGTCATTACGAGTATATTCGTATGCCCGAAGGGCTTAAGAATGCTCCCGCGACGTTTCAACGGCTGATGGATCAGGTATTGCGCGGATTACAGGGTGTGGAAGTATTTGTCTATCTCGATGACATTGTTGTTTACGCGAAAAATTTGGAAGAACACGAAAAGAAAGTTCGACGTCTGTTTACTCGATTAAATGATGCAAAATTAACCCTTCAGCCAGATAAATGCGAATTTTTGAGAACCGAAGTCACTTATTTAGGCCATATTATTAGTCGTTCTGGAGTAAGACCAGATTCAAAGAAATTGACGGCAGTAAAACATTTTCCTCGTCCTAAAAATCAGAAAAATGTACGACAATTTCTTGGATTAGCTGGATATTATCGTCGATTTATCAAAGATTTTGCAGCCAAAGCCAAGCCTCTTACAGAATTATTACAAAAGAACGCTAAATTTGTATGGGGAAGTAAACATAAAAAGAGTTTCAAAATTCTACGTAAATCTTTGTGCAAAAGTCCTATATTGCAATATCCCGATTTCAATAAGCCTTTCACATTAACTACAGATGCATCTGATTACGCAATAGGCGCCGTACTCAGTCAAAATGTGGATGGACACGATTTGCCGGTAGCTTACCTTTCGAGAAATTTAACGAAGCCGGAACAAAATTATTTTACCACAGAAAAGGAATGTCTAGCAGTACTTTTTGCAATATTACATTTTCGACCATACCTTTACGGAAGGAAATTTACTTTGGTTAGTGATCACGAGCCTTTAAAATGGATAGATTCGATAAAAGACCCGGGACAACGTTTAGTGCGTTGGAGATTAAAATTGCACGATTATGAATATGAATTTGTACATAAACCTGGACGCCTAAATTCCAATGCAGATGCTCTGTCTCGAAACCCAGTAACAGAAATTAATACTAGTTCCGATTCCAGTTCTAAAGACACATCCGATAGCGATTCGGATTGTAACACTAGGATTTCCAAAATTTTGCCTATTAAGAAACCTCCCGCCGATAAAAGGTTATCAACTCCAAGCACTTCTAGATCCGCGCCTGTGGAGTTAAAATCCGTAACTAAACCGATTGTCAAGAGAAGTAAACGTACATTCCCATTAGATAAAAGTGCCATTGCAACAAGAACGCGTTCCGCAGTTCAAACTGCCGAGACAAAAACTCCCATTAATTACGCGGAATTAACTACTACTGAATCTTCACAAAATTCCGAAGAAGAACCGCCTACCGAGGTGGTCGACCCACCGGTATTTCGAGGTCGAAAAAGCGTGTTACCCAATCTCAAATCACCAATATTGGTTCAAGAATTTCAACGCTCCCTTTCTAAAGAAGTACAATCTGAAGACCAATCGGAGGTTTTGGACACTACAGAGGATGAAGCTGCTGCGCCTGCAATGCCTGCCGAAAGCATAACCATAGACATTGCACCTCCATCGGGTGATAGTGATGATAACGAGATTCAGCTCGACACTTCTCAATCTATTAGGCTTCCGGAACTTCAGGAATCTTTTAACCGTTTCGAAAAATCGCTGCAGGAGCATAGCGACATTCTTCAAAATTCATCCGACGAATCAGAATTAGATGCAGAAAATTCATTCCGGGAAGAACTGGACAAACGCGCAGAAGAGTTGTGGGCACAATATAAATCGCGAAGCCAAGGTAATGCTGCAACAACAAGCACCGAGGTAGTAACTTCGAGATCCGAATTAGGGAGACCTTTGGAATCCATACAGGAGGAAGAAGAACCAAACACTGCCTCAAGATTCGACAATACGTTAATTCGCCGTCCACCGCGCAGCTCCATGATACCAACCCCGTTACCGTCCAACAGACCGCTTGCATTATCTACTCCTTATTCACAATCCACTTATTCAAAACCAGGAACAGTTTCTGATCCACCTTCTACTCCTAAACGTTCACTTGCACCTGAATCGATTGACCACAGTAAAATTGACCAGTATCGACCAGGAATTCAAATAACGGAAAGTATACTTCCCGACGTATTAACGTCACCGACCTTCTTCCGAAGCCCACGCGAAGAAAATATTAAATTTACTCGAAACAGTTTAACAAACATTCGCGAAAATTATGTTCATTTCATTTCTTCCGATGTAGAATTAGTAACTCCGATAAGTAAGTTGCTCGCAGATATAGGTGCAATAAGCATAGAAAATCTACGAAATTCAAAGCCAAAAGAAGGCCAAGTACTCGTTACGCCGCGAGGTAAATACAAAATTTTCAGTGTAGTAATCAAGGAAAAGCATTATGATGATACTTCCGTCGCAAAATTAGGTAATGCTTTGGAAAATCTAAAAGGTACACTTTTACAATCAGGCATAAAAACCTTTAGAATTTCGAAATCCGGTGAATTTACTGATACACTTCCGCAGGGTACACTAGCTGGTATCTTATTAAATATTTTTGCGGATAGCGATATCAAAATAACACTGTGCACCGGAAACGTACAGGTACCGCCCGAAGAACTCCGTCCGAAAATCATTTCGGAATTACACGAAAGCTTAATAGGAGGGCATAAGGGCGTGACAAAGACATATCAAAGAATTCGGGAAAGATTTTATTGGCCATCGATGCGTAACGATATTCAAAATTTCATTAGAACATGCAATAGTTGTCAGGAAAACAAACTTGTTAGGACAAGAACTCGCGAACCAATGCTAATAACCGATACCCCATTAAAACCATTCGATAAAATATCTTTAGATACTGTGGGACCTCTTCCATTGACTCCTAGCGGTAATCGACACATTTTGACTATGCAGGATAACCTTACGAAATACTGCATTGCAGTTCCTGTACCGGATATAAAAGCAGAAACTGTAGCTCACGCGCTGGTCACGCATTTGGTTTTGCAATATGGGGCTCCACGCGCAATCTTAACTGATCAAGGTACTAGTTTCATTAATAAAGTTTTAAAAGAACTGGCAAAAGTTTTCAAAATTAATCATGTAACTACTTCTGGGTACCGTCCACAAACAAATGGTGCTTTGGAACGTAGCCATATAGTCTTGACTGAATACATAAAACACTATTTAAATGATTTTGATGACTGGGATAAAATAGTACCATTTGCAATATTTTCATATAACACGTCTGTTCACGAAGCAACAAATTTCACTCCTCACGAATTAGTGTTTGGCGAAATAGCACGCTGTCCTAGTGCGTTCCCTACAGACGAATCTCTACTAACGTATAACGGTTATCTTCGAGATTTATTAACGCGGTTAACCGAGATGCAGACCTTGGCTGCACAAAATTTGATATCGGCTAAACATAAATCAAAATTACACTACGATGAAAAGGCGCGACCATTCCAAGGTAAAATTGGCGACATGGCACGCGTTTTAGTAGAAGTCAGGAAAGGTAAATTTGGCAGTCGATATCACGGCCCTTACAAAATTGTTGGAATTTTGAAAAAAAAATAACATTATACTACAAGGGAAGTCTGGCGAACGATTTGTAAAGCATGCCGATAAACTATTACTACACCACCAAAATGATTAGGCCTCAGTTTCCGATATAATTGTAGAATAGAGTCAAATTAAATTAAGAAAATTGGTAACTTCTCTCTCTGTGATGACCTGGATCATGATAACCTCCGCAAACCATCGGAGAACACATGAAACATCAAGAGTTTATTCGTTCCGGGATTGTATTTCGAAAAATTGTTCATCACGATGCGACAACCACCGACTGGCGGGATCTACCGAGTCGCTCTTCAGTTGTCCTGAGTTCTGCAGGATAGTATCAATCACTGCTTTCTATTGGGTACTTTGTATGCGATGCGCCATTATTATAAGATACATTGTTTTAGATAACGAATTGGTTCCCACGGACCTATGGCCACGGCTATTGACCTTGGTTGCGAAAAACTGTACAGCGCTGGAAGGATCGGATGTGACAACATTTCACGCCTGACCATCGGCCTTTCAGGTGCTGGCAGTACCTGCGGGTCAATTCCCTGAGGAACCTCTCAACTGGTCGCTACGCGAATTGTAGCGGCATCATACTTGAGACATTTTTGGCGGCCAATCCGAACCTGCAGAGTTTTGGCGTTAAGAGCACCGATTTTCCTACATCCGAAAAACTCCACCACAATACATTGCAGAGCCTAACGAACATCAGACTGTCCAGATGGTGTTCATGTCGTGAGTTCTGGAGCTAAATGCTGCGGATAGGTGGACAATGGACGAATTCATCGAGGAGATCAACGTCTAAAACCCATCATCATGGCTTAACATCGCCAGGTGTACCAACGTGCGAAGAGTTCGTGCTGGATGCATTAAGTGTATTGAAACAGTGTGCGAAATTACAAACGAGCTTATTGTACTCGGACGTCGGTGCTCGATTCCTTAAGGACTTGTCGTTTCTCGGGGAATTGACTTGTAGCGATAACCGGGGTGTATGTTTGTGGTCTGGTTAGAAATTGTTCAAAAATAGCAATAGTGTAACTTAGAGGGCTGCGTACATATAGGACGCCCTTTTATAGAATGCGTGTACTCCGCCCTGCGTGGCGATCCTCACAACCACCGAATCGAAATTCGTGTCGGCGGAACGAGCGCGATGCCCCGCAGGCGTGACAGGCAGTTACTTCATGTCTTTATAAATTATACTCGGCACTCTAAATGTCCTTATATCTAGTTATCATCGGGACGATGATTCCAAGGGGGGAAGGGTGTTACGTGCCGGTTACTTTTAAAATTCATCTCAAAATTTTTGCTATATTCATATCATATTTTTCGCTACACAGATGTCGACCATTGGTTCAACCATCACGTGTTATGGGAACTTCCCTCAATCAATTGTCGATTATCTGTGAATACTCTTAATAGTTGTAATTTAATTCAGCTTCACGCCTGTCACGCCACGGCATATTCCCAGGGAAGATTATTGTCAGCAGTCTCCCAACGCCGTCGACGTTCTTAGAATGCACGCTGTGATAAGCCTTCGGAAACTTAAGCATTGTAGTAAACCATTTATATTTTTCTTTCTTCTAAATTTCCATCACACCGTCATTGACAACTGATTCAACCATTGCGTGTTATGGGAGTTTCCCTCGATCAATTGTCAATGATCTACAACCTGAATTATAATAATAATTAAATGTAAGTCGTTACGCCACTGAGTTCTTCCATGCGAAAATCTTCCAACACCGTCGGCGTTCTTAGAACGTCGAATGCGATAAACTCAAGCCCGTGAGGCTGGGAACGGTCCGAGGCGACGACGGTTGGGCCCGTGTGCATGAGGTGCAGAGTCAGCAATTTGGCGCTCTTTGTTTCAAAGTCCCGACTTGCTCGGGCCTACCCTGCGAACGCTCGAGGCAGACGGCTAGCAAGTCGCGTAGTGCGCGGTCGTTCTGTCCGAGGGACATATTGCCATATTGTATAATAGGCGTTCGAGCTGGAGTTCCGAGTGATCTTGTGACAACGGAAAGACTCAGTTCCCTCGTAGAGACTGTATATAATTATATCTCATCTTATTCAATATTACCTATTTTTCACTATTTAAGGCAGTCGTCTGACAAATCGCATAGTGCGTTGACGTTCTGTCCGAGGGACATCACTATTTGAATATAGTTTTTGAGCCGGAGTTCCATAGTGGCTTAGTGAACGTGGAAGGACTCAGTCCCCGTAGAGACTCACCCATATATATATTTTGCGTTTTTATCATTTTCAAATTCTACCGTTAAATCCTTATATTCTTGCGTTTAATATTCAAAAACAATATATTGTAAACCGTCTTTGACATTGGTGTGTTGTGCGACACTCCTGCGGTTTAACATCTAGACGCGGGACCCTCCCGAAGGAGAGAACGAGACAGTCACCACCAGGTCTCCAGAGAGAGAGAGAGAGAGAGAAAGAGAGTGAGCGCTCGAGCGAAAGAAAGGCGGATAATAAAAGGTATTAAAGCCTAACGATCTACGAGTACGAGGTTGGTGAGTGATTTGCATTACTATATTCACCAGTTGTGTTCATCATTTGAATTTTTTTTATAAAATTGTTCTCCGTTGCCCATGTACGGAGGGGGCAGTTGATCCAACCATTGTGTGTTACGGGATCTCTCCCTCGATAAACTGTTCTGCCCTCCTTCCGTGGGTATCGCAATTTTTGAATCATTTTCAATTAGAGAATGTTCAGTATCAAGGACTTGCGCGGTAATTGATCCAACCATTACGTGTTGCGGGGTTTCCCTCGGTCAATTATTGTCGACTAATAATTGTCCGTCAATTGTTGTCTATCGACTAATGTTCACAACCGTATTCGTCGTTTGTTGGTTTTAAAATCCAGTTTAGAACAATTGTAAGCTCCAAAACAAACACAGAATATTGTAATATTCTACATCCGGTGATTTAATATTTTCATTGTTAAACATAACACAAATCCATGTAAATTCCCCTTTTTGTTCCACCTTACAAAACTTCCTTTCGCTTATTATTGTAATACATGGTATTTTATTTTACTGAAATCTCGTCTCATTTTGTTTCGAACCAGTCTATCCAAAATACCACATCCTGATTGGACAACCTGTATGGGTTGTAGACGAAAGCCACACCCCCAAAACAATCCTGATTTTTGCGTAATAACGTTAATTATGTTAAAATTATAACCTCTCTTTAAAATTCGTTAAGCGTTGCGTGAGAAAATTAGACTCAACCGCTCGGTCGCTTAAAATTAACGCCCTCACGTAACAATAGTTTCAATTGAATTCGCTAAAATTTCGTTCATAAAAATTAAAATTTGTAAAAAAATCCTAAAAAATCGAAGATAGTTTCAATTAAATTTGCTAAAATCTCGTTCATAAAAATTAAAATTTGAAAAAAAATCGAAGATAGTTTTAATTGAATTCGCTAAAATTTCGTTCATAAAAATAAAATTTGTAAAAAAATCCTAAAAAATCGAAGATAGTTTCAATTAAATTTGCTAAAATTTCGTTCATAAAAATTAAAATTTGTAAAAAATCGTAGATAATTCCAATTAAATTTGCTAAAATTTCGTTCCTAAAAATAAAAATTTGTAAAAAAAGTAAAAAAAAATCGAAGATATTTTCAATTAAATTTGCTAAAATCTCGTTCATAAAAATTGAAATTTGAAAAAAAAATCGAAGATAGTTTTAATTGAATTCGCTAAAATTTCGTTCATAAAAATTAAAATTTGTAAAAAAATCCAAAAAAATCGAAGATATTTCCAATTAAATTTGCTAAAATTTCGTTCCTAAAAATAAAAATTTGTAAAAAAATTCAAAAAAATAGAAGATAGTTCCAATTAAATTTGCTAAAGTTTCGTTCATAAAAATTAAAATTGGTAAAAAAATCCATAAAAATCGAAGGTAGCTTCAATTAAATTTGCTAAAATTTCGTTCATAACAATTAAAATTTGAAAAAAAATCCAAAAAAATCGAAGATAGTTTCAATTAAATTTGCTAAAATTTGGTTCATTAAAATTAAAATTTGTAAAAAAAACAAAAAAATCGATGATATTTTCAATTAAATTTGCTAAAATCTCGTTCATAAAAATTGAAATTTGAAAAAAAATCGAAGATAGTTTTAATTGAATTCGCTAAAATTTCGTTCATAAAAATTAAAATTTGTAAAAAAATCCAAAAAATCGAAGATAGTTTCAATTAAATTTGCTAAAATTTCGTTCATAAAAATTAAAATTTGTAAAAAAATCCAAAAAAATCGAAGATAGTTTCAATTAAATTTGCTAAAATTTCGTTCATAAAAATTAAAATTTGTAAAAAAATCCAAAAAAATCGAAGATATTTCCAATTAAATTTGCTAAAATTTCGTTCATAAAAATCAAAATTTGTAAAAAAATCTAAAAAAATCGAATATAGTTTCAATTAAATTTGCTAAAATTTCGTTCATAAAAATTAAAATATGTAAAAAAATCCAAAAAAATCGAAGATAGTTTCAATTAAATTTGCTACAATTTCGTTCATAAAAATTAAAATTTGAAAAAAAATCCAAAAAAATCGAAGATATTTTCAATTAAATTTGCTAAAATCTCGTTCATAAAAATTAAAATTTGAAAAAAAATCGAAGATAGTTTCAATTGTATTCGCTAAAATTTCGTTCACAAAAATTAAAATTTGTAAAAAAATCCAAAAAAATCGAAGATATTTTCAATTAAATTTGCTAAAATCTCGTTCATAAAAATTAAAATTTGAAAAAAAATCGAAGATAGTTTCAATTGAATTCGCTAAAATTTCGTTCATAAAAATTAAAATTTGTAAAAAAATCAAAAAAAATCGAAGATAGTTCCAATTAAATTTGCTAAAATCTCGTTCATAAAAATTAAAATTTGAAAAAAAATCGCAGATAGTTTTAATTGAATTCGCTAAAATTTCGTTCATAAAAATAAAATTTGTAAAAAAATCCTAAAAAATCGAAGATAGTTTCAATTAAATTTGCTAAAATTTCGTTCATAAAAATTAAAATTTGTAAAAAATCGAAGATAATTCCTATTAAATTTGCTAAAATTTCGTTCCTAAAAATAAAAATTTGTAAAAAAAGTAAAAAAAAATCGAAGATATTTTCAATTAAATTTGCTAAAATCTCGTTCATAAAAATTGAAATTTGAAAAAAAGTCGAAGATAGTTTTAATTGAATTCGCTAAAATTTCGTTCATAAAAAATAAAATTTGTAAAAAAATAAAAAAAAATCGAAGATAGTTTCAATTAAATTTGCTAAAATTTCGTTCATAAAAATTAAAATTTGTAAAAAAATCCAAAAAAATCGAAGATATTTCCAATTAAATTTGCTAAAATTTCGTTCCTAAAAATAAAAATTTGTAAAAAAATTCAAAAAAATAGAAGATAGTTCCAATTAAATTTGCTAAAGTTTCGTTCATAAAAATTAAAATTTGTAAAAAAATCCAAAAAAATTGAAGATAGCTTCAATTAAATTTGCTAAAATTTCGTTCATAAAAATTAAAATTTGAAAAAAAATCCAAAAAAATCGAAGATAGTTTCAATTAAATTTGCTAAAATTTGGTTCATTAAAATTAAAATTTGTAAAAAAAACCAAAAAAATCGAAGATATTTTCAATTAAATTTGCGAAAATCTCGTTCATAAAAATTAAAATTTGAAAAAAAATCGAAGATAGTTTGAATTGAATTCGCTAAAATTTCGTTTATAAAAATTAAAATTTTTAAAAAAATCGGAGATAGTTTCAATTGAATTTGCGAAAATTTCGTTCATAACAATTAAAATTTGTAAAAAAATCCAAAAAAATCGAAGATATTTCCAATTAAATTTGCTAAAATTTCGTTCCTAAAAATAAAAATTTGTAAAAAAATTCAAAAAAATCGAAGATAGTTCCAATTAAATTTGCTACAATTTCGTTCATAAAAATTAAAACTTGTAAAAAAATAAAAAAAAATCGAAGATAGTTTCAATTAAATTTGCTAAAATTTCGTTCACAAAAATTAAAATTTGTAAAAAAATCCAAAAAAATCGAAGATATTTTCAATTAAATTTGCTAAAATCTCGTTCATAAAAATTAAAATTTGAAAAAAAATCGAAGATAGTTTCAATTGAATTCGCTAAAATTTCGTTCATAATAATTAAAATTTGTAAAAAAATCAAAAAAATCGAAGATAGTTTCAATTGAATTTGCTAAAATTTCGTGCATAAAAATTCAAATTTGAAAAAAAATCGAAGATATTTTCAATTAAATTTGCTAAAATCTCGTTCATAAAAATTAAAATTTGAAAAAAAATCGAAGATATTTTCAATTAAATTTGCTAAAATCTCGTTCATAAAAATTAAAATTTGAAAAAAAATCGAAGATAGTTTCAATTGAATCCGCTAAAATTTCGTTCATAAAAATTAAAATTTGTAAAAAAATCCTAAAAAATCGAAGATAGTTTAAATTAAATTTGCTAAAATCTCGTTCATAAAAATTAAAATTTGAAAAAAAATCGAAGATAGTTTTAATTGAATTCGCTAAAATTTCGTTCATAAAAATAAAATTTGTAAAAAAATCCTAAAAAATGGAAGATAGTTTCAATTAAATTTGCTAAAATTTCGTTCATAAAAATTAAAATTTGTAAAAAAATCGAAGATAATTCCAATTAAATTTGCTAAAATTTCGTTCCTAAAAATAAAAATTTGTAAAAAAAGTAAAAAAAAATCGAAGATATTTTCAATTAAATTTGCTAAAATCTCGTTCATAAAAATTGAAATTTGAAAAAAAATCGAAGATAGTTTTAGTTGAATTCGCTAAAATTTCGTTCATAAAAATTAAAATTTGTAAAAAAATCCAAAAAATCGAAGATAGTTTCAATTAAATTTGCTAAAATTTCGTTCATAAAAATTAAAATTTGTAAAAAAATCCAAAAAAATCGAAGATAGTTTCAATTAAATTTGCTAAAATTTCGTTCATAAAAATTAAAATTTGTAAAAAAATCCAAAAAAATCGAAGATATTTCCAATTAAATTTGCTAAAATTTCGTTCATAAAAATTAAAATTTGTAAAAAAATCTAAAAAAATCGAAGATAGTTTCAATTAAATTTGCTAAAATTTCGTTCATAAAAATTAAAATATGTAAAAAAATCCAAAAAAATCGAAGATAGTTTCAATTAAATTTGCTACAATTTCGTTCATAAAAATTAAAATTTGAAAAAAAATCCAAAAAAATCGAAGATATTTTCAATTAAATTTGCTAAAATCTCGTTCATAAAAATTAAAATTTGAAAAAAAATCGAAGATAGTTTCAATTGTATTCGCTAAAATTTCGTTCACAAAAATTAAAATTTGTAAAAAAATCCAAAAAAATCGAAGATATTTTCAATTAAATTTGCTAAAATCTCGTTCATAAAAATTAAAATTTGAAAAAAAATCGACGATAGTTTCAATTGAATTCGCTAAAATTTCGTTCCTAAAAATTAAAATTTGTAAAAAAATCCAAAAAAATCGAAGATAGTTTCAATTAAAATTGCTAAAATTTCGTTCATAAAAATTAAAATTTGAAAAAAAAATCCAAAAAAATCGAAGATATTTTCAATTAAATTTGCTAAAATCTCGTTCATAAAAATTAAAATTTGAAAAAAAATCGAAGATAGTTTCAATTGAATTCGCTAAAATTTCGTTCATAAAAATTAAAATTTGTAAAAAAATCCTAAAAAATCGAAGATATTTTCAATTAAATTTGCTAAAATCTCGTTCATAAAAATTAAAATTTGAAAAAAAATCGAAGATAGTTTCAATTGTATTCGCTAAAATTTCGTTCACAAAAATTAAAATTTGTAAAAAAATCCAAAAAAATCGAAGATATTTTCAATTAAATTTGCTAAAATCTCGTTCATAAAAATTAAAATTTGAAAAAAAATCGACGATAGTTTCAATTGAATTCGCTAAAATTTCGTTCCTAAAAATTAAAATTTGTAAAAAAATCCAAAAAAATCGAAGATAGTTTCAATTAAAATTGCTAAAATTTCGTTCATAAAAATTAAAATTTGAAAAAAAAATCCAAAAAAATCGAAGATATTTTCAATTAAATTTGCTAAAATCTCGTTCATAAAAATTAAAATTTGAAAAAAAATCGAAGATAGTTTCAATTGTATTCGCTAAAATTTCGTTCACAAAAATTAAAATTTGTAAAAAAATCCAAAAAAATCGAAGATATTTTCAATTAAATTTGCTAAAATTTCGTTCATAAAAATTAAAATTTGTAAAAAAATCCAAAAAAATCGAAGATATTTCCAATTAAATTTGCTAAAATTTCGTTCCTAAAAATAAAAATTTGTAAAAAAATTCAAAAAAATCGAAGATAGTTCCAATTAAATTTGCTAAAATTTCGTTCATAAAAATTAAAATTTGTAAAAAAATCAAAAAAATCGAAGATAGTTTCAATTAAATTTGCTAAAATTTCGATCATAAAAATTAAAATTTGTAAAAAAATCCAAAAAAATCGAAGATATTTCCAATTAAATTTGCTAAAATTTCGTTCCTAAAAATAAAAATTTGTAAAAAAATTCAAAAAAATCGAAGATAGTTCCAATTAAATTTGCTAAAATTTCGTTCATAAAAATTAAAATTTGTAAAAAAATCCAAAAAAATCGAAGATAGTTTCAATTAAATTTGCTAAAATTTCGTTCATAAAAATTAAAATTTGTAAAAAAATCCAAAAAAATCGAAGATAGTTCAAATTAAATTTGCTAAAATTACGTTCATAAAAATTAAAATTTGAAAAAAAATCGAAGATAGTTTCAATTGAATTTGCTAAAATTTCGTTCATAAAAATTCAAATTTGAAAAAAAATCGAAGATATTTTCAATTAAATTTGCTAAAATCTCGTTCATAAAAATTAAAATTTGAAAAAAAATCGAAGATAGTTTCAATTGTATTCGCTAAAATTTCGTTCATAAAAAATAAAATTTGTAAAAAAATCCAAAAAAATCGAAGATAGTTTCAATTAAATTTGCTAAAATTTCGTTCATAAAATTAAAATTTGAAAAAAAATCAAAGATAGTTTCAATTGAATTTGCTAAAATTTCGTTCATAAAAATTCAAATTTGTAAAAAAATCCAAAAAAATTGAAGATAGTTTCAATTAAAATTGCTAAAATTTCGTTCATAAAAATTAAAATTTGAAAAAAAAATCCAAAAAAATCGAAGATATTTTCAATTAAATTTGCTAAAATCTCGTTCATAAAAATTAAAATTTGTAAAAAAATCCAAAAAAATCGAAGATATTTTCAATTAAATTTGCTAAAATCTCGTTCATAATAATTAAAATTTGAAAAAAAATCGAAGATAGTTTTAATTGAATTCGCTAAAATTTCGTTCATAAAAATAAAATTTGAAAAAAAATAAAAAAAAATCGAAGATATTTTCAATTAAATTTGCTAAAATCTCGTTCATAAAAATTAAATTTTGAAAAAAAATCGAAGATAGTTTCAATTGTATTCGCTAAAATTTCGTTCACAAAAATTAAAATTTGTAAAAAAATCCAAAAAAATCGAAGATATTTTCAATTAAATTTGCTAATATCTCGTTCATAAAATTAAAATTTGAAAAAAAAATCGAAGATAGTTTTAATTGAATTCGCTAAAATTTCGTTCATAAAAATTAAAATTTGTAAAAAATTCAAAAAAATCGAAGATAGTTTCAATTAAATTTGCTAAAATCTCGTTCATAAAAATTAAAATTTGAAAAAAAATCGAAGATAGTTTTAATTGAATTCGCTAAAATTTCGTTCATAAAAATAAAATTTGTAAAAAAATACTAAAAAATCGAAGATAGTTTCAATTAAATTTGCAAAAATTTCGTTCATAAAAATTAAAATTTGTAAAAAATCGAAGATAATTCCAATTAAATTTGCTAAAATTTCGTTCCTAAAATAAAAATTTGTAAAAAAAGTAAAAAAAATCGAAGATATTTTCAATTAAATTTGCTAAAATCTCGTTCATAAAAATTGAAATTTGAAAAAAAATCGAAGATAGTTTTAATTGAATTCGCTAAAATTTTCGTTCATAAAAAATAAAATTTGTAAAAAAAAAAAAAAAATCGAAGATAGTTTCAATTAAATTTGCTAAAATTTCGTTCATAAAAATTAAAATTTGTAAAAAAATCTAAAAAAATCGAAGATAGTTTCAATTAAATTTGCTAAAATTTCGTTCATAAAAATTAAAATATGTAAAAAAATCCAAAAAAATTGAGATAGTTTCAATTAAATTTGCTACAATTTCGTTCATAAAAATTAAAATTTGAAAAAAAATCCAAAAAAATCGAAGATATTTTCAATTAAATTTGCTAAAATCTCGTTCATAAAAATTAAATTTTGAAAAAAAATCGAAGATAGTTTCAATTGTATTCGCTAAAATTTCGTTCACAAAAATTAAAATTGGTAAAAAAATCCAAAAAAATCGAAGACATTTTCAATTAAATTTGCTAATATCTCGTTCATAAAAATTAAAATTTGAAAAAAAATCGAAGATAGTTTTAATTGAATTCGCTAAAATTTCGTTCATAAAAATTAAAATTTGTAAAAAATTCAAAAAAATCGAAGATAGTTTCAATTAAATTTGCTAAAATCTCGTTCATAAAAATTAAAATTTGAAAAAAAATCGAAGATAGTTTTAATTGAATTCGCTAAAATTTCGTTCATAAAAATAAAATTTGTAAAAAAATCCTAAAAAATCGAAGATAGTTTCAATTAAATTTGCTAAAATTTCGTTCATAAAAATTAAAATTTGTAAAAAATCGAAGATAATTCCAATTAAATTTGCTAAAATTTCGTTCCTAAAAATAAAAATTTGTAAAAAAAGTAAAAAAAAATCGAAGATATTTTCAATTAAATTTGCTAAAATCTCGTTCATAAAATTGAAATTTGAAAAAAAATCGAAGATAGTTTTAATTGAATTCGCTAAAATTTCGTTCATAAAAAATAAAATTTGTAAAAAAAAAAAAAATCGAAGATAGTATCAATTAAATTTGCTAAAATTTCGTTCATAAAAATTAAAATTGGTAAAAAAATCCAAAAAAATCGAAGATATTTCCAATTAAATTTGCTAAAATTTCGTTCCTAAAAATAAAATTTGTAAAAAAATAAAAAAAATAGAAGATAGTTCCAATTAAATTTGCTAAAGTTTCGTTCATAAAAATTAAAATTTGTAAAAAAATCCAAAAAATCGAAGATAGCTTCAATTAAATTTGCTAAAATTTCGTTCATAAAATTAAAATTTGAAAAAAAAATCCAAAAAAATCGAAGATAGTTTCAATTAAATTTGCTAAAATTTGGTTCATTAAAATTAAAATTTGTAAAAAACACCAAAAAAATCGAAGATATTTTCAATTAAATTTGCGAAAATCTCGTTCATAAAAATTAAAATTTGAAAAAAAATCGAAGATAATTTGAATTGAATTCGCTAAAATTTCGTTTATAAAAATTAAAACTTGTAAAAAAATAAAAAAAAATCGAAGATAGTTTCAATTAAATTGCTAAAATTTCGTTCACAAAAATTAAAATTTGTAAAAAAATCCAAAAAAATCGAAGATATTTTCAATAAATTTGCTAAAATCTCGTTCATAAAAATTAAAATTTGAAAAAAAATCGAAGATAGTTTCAATTGAATTCGCTAAAATTTCGTTCATAAAAATTAAAATTTGTAAAAAAATCGAAGATAGTTTCAATTAAATTTGCTAAATTTCGTTCATAAAAATTAAAATTTGTAAAAAAATCCAAAAAAATCGAAGATATTTCAATTAAATTTGCTAAAATTTCGTTCCTAAAAATAAAAATTTGTAAAAAAATTCAAAAAATCGAAGATAGTTCCAATTAAATTTGCTAAAATTTCGTTCATAAAAATTAAAATTTGTAAAAAAATCCAAAAAAATCGAAGATATTTCCAATTATATTTGCTAAAATTTCGTTCCTAAAAATAAAAATTTGTAAAAAAATTCAAAAAAATCGAAGATAGTTCCAATTTAATTGGCTAAAATTTCGTTCATAAAATTAAAATTTGTAAAAAAATCCAAAAAAATTGAAGATAGTTTCAATTAAATTTGCTAAAATTTCGTTCATAAAAATTACAATTTGAAAAAAAATCGAAGATATTTTCAATTAAATTTGCTAAAATCTCGTTCATAAAAATTAAAATTTGAAAAAAAAATCGAAGATAGTTTCAATTGTATTCGCTAAAATTTCGTTCATAAAAAATAAAATTTGTAAAAAAATCCAAAAAAATCGAAGATAGTTTCAATTAAATTTGCTAAAATTTCGTTCATAAAAATTAAAATTTGAAAAAAAATCAAAGATAGTTTCAATTGAATTTGCTAAAATTTCGTTCATAAAAATTCAAATTTGTAAAAAAATCCAAAAAATTGAAGATAGTTTCAATTAAAATTGCTAAAATTTCGTTCATAAAAATTAAAATTTGAAAAAAAAATCCAAAAAAATCGAAGATATTTTCAATTAAATTTGCTAAAATCTCGTTCATAAAAATTAAAATTTGTAAAAAAATCCAAAAAAATCGAAGATATTTTCAATTAAATTTGCTAAAATCTCGTTCATAAAAATTAAAATTTGAAAAAAAATCGAAGATAGTTTTAATTGAATTCGCTAAAATTTCGTTAATAAAAATAAAATTTGAAAAAAAATAAAAAAAAATCGAAGATAGTTTCAATTGAATTCGCTAAAATTTCGTTCATAAAAATTAAAATTTGTAAAAAAATCCAAAAAATCGAAGATAGTTTCAATTAAATTGCTAAAATTTCGTTCCTAAAAATAAAATTTGTAAAAAAAATTCAAAAAAATCGAAGATAGTTCCAATTAAAATTTGCTAAAATTTCGTTCATAAAAATTAAAATTTGTAAAAAAATCTAAAAAAATCGAAGATAGTTTCAATTAAATTTGCTAAAATTTCGTTCATAAAAATTAAAATATGTAAAAAAATCCAAAAAAATCGAAGATAGTTTCAATAAATTTGCTACAATTTCGTTCATAAAATTAAAATTTGAAAAAAAATCCAAAAAAATCGAAGATATTTTCAATTAAATTTGCTAAAATCTCGTTCATAAAATTAAATTTTGAAAAAAAATCGAAGATAGTTTCAATTGTATTCGCTAAAATTTCGTTCACAAAAATTAAAATTTGTAAAAAAATCCAAAAAATCGAAGATATTTTCAATTAAATTTGCTAATATCTCGTTCATAAAAATTAAAATTTGAAAAAAAATCGAAGATAGTTTTAATTGAATTCGCTAAAATTTCGTTCATAAAATTAAAATTTGTAAAAAATTCAAAAAATCGAAGATAGTTTCAATTAAATTTGCTAAAATCTCGTTCATAAAAATTAAAATTTGAAAAAAAATCGAAGATAGTTTTAATTGAATCGCTAAAATTTCGTTCATAAAAATAAAATTTGTAAAAAAATCATAAAAATCGAAGATAGTTTCAATTAAATTTGCTAAAATTTCGTTCATAAAAATTAAAATTTGTAAAAAATCGAAGATAATTCCAATTAAATTTGCTAAAATTTCGTTCCTAAAAATAAAAATTTGTAAAAAAAGTAAAAAAAATCGAAGATATTTTCAATTAAATTTGCTAAAATCTCGTTAATAAAAATTGAAATTGAAAAAAAATCGAAGATAGTTTTAATTGAATTCGCTAAAATTTCGTTCGTAAAAAAAAAATTTGTAAAAAAAAAAAAAAATCGAAGATAGTTTCAATTAAATTTGCTAAAATTTCGTTCATAAAAATTAAAATTTGTAAAAAAATCCAAAAAAATCGAAGATATTTCCAATTAAATTTGCTAAAATTTCGTTCCTAAAAATAAAAATTTGTAAAAAAATTAAAAAAAATAGAAGATAGTTCCAATTAAATTTGCTAAAGTTTCGTTCATAAAAATTAAAATTTGTAAAAAAATCCAAAAAAATCGAAGATAGCTTCAATTAAATTTGCTAAAATTTCGTTCATAAAAATTAAAATTTGAAAAAAAATCCAAAAAAATCGAAGATAGTTTCAATTAAATTTGCTAAATTTGGTCATTAAAATTAAAATTTGTAAAAAACACCAAAAAAATCGAAGATATTTTCAATTAAATTTGCGAAAATCTCGTTCATAAAAATTAAAATTTGAAAAAAAATCGAAGATAGTTTGAATTGAATTCGCTAAAATTTCGTTTATAAAAATTAAAACTTGTAAAAAAATAAAAAAAAATCGAAGATAGTTTCAATTAAATTTGCTAAAATTTCGTTCACAAAAATTAAAATTGTAAAAAAATCCAAAAAAATCGAAGATATTTTCAATTAAATTTGCTAAAATCTCGTTCATAAAAATTAAAATTTGAAAAAAAATCGAAGATAGTTTCAATTGAATTCGCTAAAATTTCGTTCATAAAATGAAAATTTGTAAAAAAATCGAAGATAGTTTCAATTAAATTTGCTAAAATTTCGTTCATAAAAATTAAAATTTGTAAAAAAATCCAAAAAAATCGAAGATATTTCCAATTAAATTTGCTAAAATTTCGTTCCTAAAAATAAAAATTTGTAAAAAATTCAAAAAAATCGAAGATAGTTCCAATTAAATTTGCTAAAATTTCGTTCATAAAAATTAAAATTTGTAAAAAAATCCAAAAAAATCGAAGATATTTCAATTAAATTTGCTAAAATTTCGTTCCTAAAAATAAAAATTTGTAAAAAAATTCAAAAAAATCGAAGATAGTTCCAATTTAATTGGCTAAAATTTCGTTCATAAAAATTAAAATTTGTAAAAAAATCCAAAAAAATTGAAGATAGTTTCAATTAAATTTGCTAAATTTCGTTCATAAAAATTACAAT
>CAWVQI010000257.1:0-25000 GCA_963932335.1 Andrena marginata | reverse complement strand
AGTACCGCGAGTTTTCAGAGTCCTTCCGCACCATCGTCCGAACACAAAGTCGTCCGATTTTCGAAAACGACCACTGATCCTTGCGTGTGCGACATTGCGATCAATTCATATTAAGGTTTCGACCCCGGTCGTCGCGCTGGTTTTCGAGATAATCGCGAAAAACCGCAAACGCTCCCAAAATTTTCAAAGTACCGCGAGTTTTCAGAGTCCTTCCGCACCATCGTCCGAACACAAAGTCGTCCGATCTTCAAAAACGACCACTGATCGTTGCGTGTGCGACATTGCGATCAATTCATATTAAGGTTTCGACCTCGGCCCTCGCGCTGGTTTTCGAGAAAATCGCGAATAACCCTAATCGCTCCCAAAATTTTCATAGTACCGCGAGTGTTCAGAGTCCTGCCGCACCATCGGTGAACACAAAGTCGT
Source organism: Andrena marginata (assembly GCA_963932335.1). Classification (NCBI taxonomy): domain Eukaryota; kingdom Metazoa; phylum Arthropoda; class Insecta; order Hymenoptera; family Andrenidae; genus Andrena; species Andrena marginata. The sequence goes on along the minus strand of CAWVQI010000257.1, from coordinate 24,574 downwards.
CCGATCTTCGAAAACGACCACTGATCCTTGCGTGTTGCGACATTGCGATCAATTCATATTAAGGTTTCGACCTCGGCCCTCGCGCTGGTTTTCGAGAAAATCGCGAAAAACCCTAATCGCTCCCAAAATTTTCATAGTACCGCGAGTGTTCAGATTCCTTCCGCACCATCGGCGAACACAAAGTCGTCCGATCTTCGAAAACGACCACTGATCCTTGCGTGTTGCGACATTGCGATCAATTCATATTAAGGTTTCGACCTCGGCCCCCGCGCTGGTTTTCGTGATAATCGCGAATAACCCTAATCGCTCCCAACATTTTCAAAGTACCGCGAGTTTCCAGAGTCCTTCCGCACCATCGGCGAACACAAAGTCGTCCGATCTTCGAAAACGACAACTGATCCTTGCGTGTAGCGACATTGCGATCAATTCATTTTAAGGTTTCGACCCCGGTTGTCGCGCTGGTTTTCGAGATAATCGCGAATAACCGCAATCACTCCCAAAATTTTCAAAGTACCGCGAGTTTTCAGAGTCCTTCCGCACCATCGTCCTAACACAAAGTTGCCTGATCGTCAAAAACGACCACTGATCCTTGCGTGTTGCGACATTGCGATCAATTCATATTAAGGTTTCGACCCCGGTCATCGGGCTGGTTTTCGAGATAATCGCGAATAACCGCAATCGCTCCGAAAATTTTCAAAGTACCGCGAGTATTCAGAGTCCTTCCGCAACATCGTCCGAACACAAAGTCGTCCGATCTTCGAAAACGACCACTGATCCTTGCGTGTTGCGACATTGCGATCAATTCATATTAAGGTTTCGACCTCGGCCCTCGCGCTGGTTTTCGAGAAAATCGCGAATAACCCTAATCGCTCCCAAAATTTTCATAGTACCGCGAGTGTTCAGAGTCCTTCCGCACCATCGGCGAACACAAAGTCGTCCGATCTTCGAAAACGTCAACTGATCCTTGCGTGTCGCGACATTGCGATCAATTCATTTTAAGGTTTCGACCCCGGTTGTCGCGCTGGTTTTCGAGATAATCGCGAATAACCGCAATCGCTCCCAAAATTTTCAAAGTACCGCGAGTTTTCAGAGTCCTTCCGCACCATCGTCCGAACACAAAGTCGTCCGATTTTCGAAAACGACCACTGATCCTTGCGTGTGCGACATTGCGATCAATTCATATTAAGGTTTCGACCCCGGTCGTCGCGCTGGTTTTCGAGATAATCGCGAAAAACCGCAAACGCTCCCAAAATTTTCAAAGTACCGCGAGTTTTCAGAGTCCTTCCGCACCATCGTCCGAACACAAAGTCGTCCGATCTTCAAAAACGACCACTGATCGTTGCGTGTGCGACATTGCGATCAATTCATATTAAGGTTTCGACCTCGGCCCTCGCGCTGGTTTTCGAGAAAATCGCGAATAACCCTAATCGCTCCCAAAATTTTCATAGTACCGCGAGTGTTCAGAGTCCTGCCGCACCATCGGTGAACACAAAGTCGTCCGATCTTCGAAAACGACCACTGATCCTTGCGTGTTGCGACATTGCGATCAATTCATATTAAGGTTTCGACCTCGGCCCTCGCGCTGGTTTTCGAGAAAATCGCGAAAAACCCTAATCGCTCCCAAAATTTTCATAGTACCGCGAGTGTTCAGATTCCTTCCGCACCATCGGCGAACACAAAGTCGTCCGATCTTCGAAAACGACCACTGATCCTTGCGTGTTGCGACATTGCGATCAATTCATATTAAGGTTTCGACCTCGGCCCCCGCGCTGGTTTTCGTGATAATCGCGAATAACCCTAATCGCTCCCAACATTTTCAAAGTACCGCGAGTTTCCAGAGTCCTTCCGCACCATCGGCGAACACAAAGTCGTCCGATCTTCGAAAACGACAACTGATCCTTGCGTGTAGCGACATTGCGATCAATTCATTTTAAGGTTTCGACCCCGGTTGTCGCGCTGGTTTTCGAGATAATCGCGAATAACCGCAATCACTCCCAAAATTTTCAAAGTACCGCGAGTTTTCAGAGTCCTTCCGCACCATCGTCCTAACACAAAGTTGCCTGATCGTCAAAAACGACCACTGATCCTTGCGTGTTGCGACATTGCGATCAATTCATATTAAGGTTTCGACCCCGGTCATCGGGCTGGTTTTCGAGATAATCGCGAATAACCGCAATCGCTCCGAAAATTTTCAAAGTACCGCGAGTATTCAGATTCCTTCCGCAACATCGTCCGAACACAAAGTCGTCCGATCTTCGAAAACGACCACTGATCCTTGCGTGTGCGACATTGCGATCAATTCATATTAAGGTTTCGACCACGGCCCTCGCGCTGGTTTTCGAGATAATCGCGAATAACCCTAATCGCTCCCAAAATTTTCATAGTACCCCGAGTGTTCAGAGTCCTTCCGCACCATCGGCGAACACAAAGTCGTCCGATCTTCGAAAACGACCACTGATCCTTGCGTGTTGCGACATTGCGATCAATTCATATTAAGGTTTCGACCTCGGCCCTCCCGCTGGTTTTCGAGAAAATCGCGAATAACCCTAACCGCTCCCAAAATTTTCATAGTACCGCGAGTGTTCAGAGTCCTTCCGCACCATCGGCGAACACAAAGTCGTCCGATCTTCGAAAACGACAACTGATCCTTGCGTGTCGCGACATTGCGATCAATTCATTTTAAGGTTTCGACCCCGGTTGTCGCGCTGGTTTTCGAGATAATCGCGAATAACCGCAATCGCTCCCAAAATTTTCAAAGTACCGCGAGTTTTCAGAGTCCTTCCGCACCATCGTCCTAACGCAAAGTTGAATGATCGTCGAAAACGAACACTGATCCTTGCGTGTTGCGATATTGCGATCAATTCATATTAAGGTTTCGACCCCGGTCGTCGGGCTGGTTTTCGAGATAATCGCGAATAACCGCAATCGCTCCGAAAATTTTCAATGTCCCGCGAGTTTTCAGAGTCCTTCCGCACCATCGTCCGAACACAAAGTCGTCCGATTGTAGAAAATGACCTCTGATCCTTGCGTGTCGCGGCATTGCGATCAATTCATATTAAGGTTTCGACCTCGGCCCTCGCGCTGGTTTTCGAGAAAATCGCGAATAACCATAATCGCTCCCAAAATTTTCATAGTACCGCGAGTGTTCAGAGTCCTTCCGCACCATCGGCGAACACAAAGTCGTCCGATCTTCGAAAACGTCCACTGATCCTTGCGTGTTGCGACATTGCGATCAATTCATATTAAGGTTTCGACCTCGGCCCTCGCGCTGGTTTTCGAGAAAATCGCGAAAAACCCTAATCGCTCCCAAAATTTTCATAGTACCGCGAGTGTTCAGAGTCCTTCCGCACCATCGGCGAACACAAAGTCGTCCGATCTTCGAAAACGACCACTGATCCTTGCGTGTTGCGACATTGCGATCAATTCATATTAAGGTTTCGACCCCGGTTGTCGCGCTGGTTTTCGAGATAATCGCGAATAACCGCAATCGCTCCCAAAATTTTCAAAGTACCGCGAGTTTTCAGAGTCCTTCCGCACCATCGTCCTAACGCAAAGTTGAATGATCGTCGAAAACGAACACTGATCCTTGCGTGTTGCGATATTGCGATCAATTCATATTAAGGTTTCGACCCCGGTCGTCGGGCTGGTTTTCGAGATAATCGCGAATAACCGCAATCGCTCCGAAAATTTTCAATGTCCCGCGAGTTTTCAGAGTCCTTCCGCACCATCGTCCGAACACAAAGTCGTCCGATTGTAGAAAATGACCTCTGATCCTTGCGTGTCGCGGCATTGCGATCAATTCATATTAAGGTTTCGACCTCGGCCCTCGCGCTGGTTTTCGAGAAAATCGCGAATAACCATAATCGCTCCCAAAATTTTCATAGTACCGCGAGTGTTCAGAGTCCTTCCGCACCATCGGCGAACACAAAGTCGTCCGATCTTCGAAAACGTCCACTGATCCTTGCGTGTTGCGACATTGCGATCAATTCATATTAAGGTTTCGACCTCGGCCCTCGCGCTGGTTTTCGAGAAAATCGCGAAAAACCCTAATCGCTCCCAAAATTTTCATAGTACCGCGAGTGTTCAGAGTCCTTCCGCACCATCGGCGAACACAAAGTCGTCCGATCTTCGAAAACGACCACTGATCCTTGCGTGTTGCGACATTGCGATCAATTCATATTAAGGTTTCGACCTCGGCCCTCGCGCGGGTTTTCGAGATAATCGCGAATAACCCTAATCGCTCCCAACATTTTCAAAGTACCGCGAGTTTTCAGAGTCCTTCCGCACCATCGGCGAACACAAAGTCGTCCGATCTTCGAAAACGACCACTGATCCTTGCGTGTTGCGACATTGCGATCAATTCATATTAAGGTTTCGACCTTGGCCCTCGCGCTGGTTTTCGAGAAAATCGCGAATAACCCTAATCGCTCCCAAAATTTTCATAGTACCGCGAGTGTTCAGAGTCCTTCCGCACCATCGGCGAACACAAAGTCGTCCGATCTTCGAAAACGACCACTGATCCTTGCGTGTTGCGACATTGCGATCAATTCATATTAAGGTTTCGACCTCGGCCCTCGCGCTGGTTTTCGAGAAAATCGCGAATAACCCTAATCGCTCCCAAAATTTTCATAGTACCGCGAGTGTTCAGAGTCCTTCCGCACCATCGTCCTAACACAAAGTTGCCTGATCGTCAAAAACGACCACTGATCCTTGCGTGTTGCGACATTGCGATCAATTCATATTAAGTTTTCGACCGCGGTCGTCGCGCTGGTTTTCGAGATAATCGCGAATAATCGCAATCGCTCCGAAAATTTTCAAAGTCCCGCGAGTTTTCAGAGTGCTTCCACACCATCGTCCGAACACAAAGTCGTCCGATTTTCGAAAACGACCACTGATCCTTGCGTGTTGCGACATTGCGATCAATTCATATTAAGGTTTCGACCCCGGTCGTCGCGCTGGTTTTCGAGATAATCGCGAAAAACCGCAATCGCTCCCAAAATTTTCAAAATACCGCGAGTTTTCAGAGTCCTTCCGCACCATCGTCCGAACACAAAGTCGTCCGATCTTCGAAAACGACCACTGATCCTTGCGTGTGCGACATTGCGATCAATTCATATTAGGGTTTCGACCACGGCCCTCGCGCTGGATTTCGAGATAATCGCGAATAACCCTAATCGCTCCCAAAATTTTCATAGTACCGCGAGTGTTCAGAGTCCTTCCGCACCATCGGCGAACACAAAGTCGTCCGATCTTCGAAAACGAACACTGATCCTTGCGTGTGCGACATTGCGATCAATTCATATTAAGGTTTCGACCACGGCCCTCGCGCTGGTTTTCGAGATAATCGCGAATAACCCTAATCGCTCCCAAAATTTTCATAGTACCGCGAGTGTTCAGAGTCCTTCCGCACCATCGTCCGAACACAAAGTCGTCCGATTTTCGAAAACGACCACTGATCCTTGCGTGTTGCGACATTGCGATCAATTCATATTAAGGTTTCGACCCCGGTCGTCGCGCTGGTTTTCGAGATAATCGCGAAAAACCGCAATCGCTCCCAAAATTTTCAAAGTACCATGAGTGTTCAGAGTCATTCCGCACCATCGGCGAACACAAAGTCGTCCGATCTTCGAAAACGACCACTGATCCTTGCGTGTAGCGACATTGCGATCAATTCATATTAAGGTTTCGACCTCGGCCCTCACGCTGGTTTTCGAGAAAATCGCGAATAACCGCAATCGCTCCGAAAATTTTCAAAGTACCGCGAGTTTTCAGAGTCCTTCCGCACCATCGTTCGAACACAAAGTCGTCCGAACGTCGAAAACGACCACTGATCATTGCGTGTCGCGACATTGCGATCAATTCATATTAAGGTTTCGACCCCGGTCGTCGCGCTAGTTTCAAAATAATCGCGAATGACCACAATCGCTCCCAAAATTTTCAAAGAACCGCGAGTTTTCAGAGTGCTTCAGCACCATCTTCCGAACACAAAGTCGTCCGAACGTCGAAAACGACCATTGATCCTTGCATGTCGCGACATTGCGATCAATTCATATTAAGGTTTCGACCCCGGCCCTCGCGCTGGTTTTCGAGATAATCGCGAATAAACCCAATCGCTCCCAAAATTTTCAAAGTACAGCGAGTTTTCAGAGTGCTTCAGCACCATCTTCCGAACACAAAGTCGTCCGATCGTCGAAAACGACCACTGATCCTTGCGACTCGCGACATTGCGATCAATTCATATTAAGGTTTCGACCCCGGCCCTCGCGCTGGTTTTCGAGATAATCGCGAATAACCGCAATCGCTCCGAAAATTTTCAAAGTACCGCGAGTTTTCAGAGTCCTTCCGCACCATCGTCCGAACACAAAGTCGTCCTATCTTCGAAAACGACCACTGATCCTTGCGTGTTGCGACATTGCGATCAATTCATATTAAGGTTTCGACCCCGGTCATCGGGCTGCTTTTCGAGATAATCGCGAATAACAGCAATCGCTCCGAAAATTTTCAAAGTACCGCGAGTTTTCAGAGTCCTTCCGCACCATCGTCCGAACACAAAGTCGTCCGATCTTCGAAAACGAACACTGATCCTTGCGTGTGCGACATTGCGATCAATTCATATTAAGGTTTCGACCACGGCCCTCGAGCTGGTTTTCGAGATAATCGCGAATAACCCTAATCGCTCCCAAAATTTTCATAGTACCGCGAGTGTTCAGAGTCCTTCCGCACCATCGGCGAACACAAAGTCGTCCGATCTTCGAAAACGACAACTGATCCTTGCGTGTCGCGACATTGCGATCAATTCATTTTAAGGTTTCGACCCCGGTTGTCGCGCTGGTTTTCGAGATAATCGCGAATAACCGCAATCGCTCCCAAAATTTTCAAAGTACCGCGAGTTTTCAGAGTCCTTCCGCACCATCGTCCTAACGCAAAGTTGAATGATCGTCGAAAACGAACACTGATCCTTGCGTGTTGCGATATTGCGATCAATTCATATTAAGGTTTCGACCCCGGTCGTCGGGCTGGTTTTCGAGATAATCGCGAATAACCGCAATCGCTCCGAAAATTTTCAATGTCCCGCGAGTTTTCAGAGTCCTTCCGCACCATCGTCCGAACACAAAGTCGTCCGATTGTAGAAAATGACCTCTGATCCTTGCGTGTCGCGGCATTGCGATCAATTCATATTAAGGTTTCGACCTCGGCCCTCGCGCTGGTTTTCGAGAAAATCGCGAATAACCCTAATCGCTCCCAAAATTTTCATAGTACCGCGAGTGTTCAGAGTCCTTCCGCACCATCGGCGAACACAAAGTCGTCCGATCTTCGAAAACGTCCACTGATCCTTGCGTGTTGCGACATTGCGATCAATTCATATTAAGGTTTCGACCTCGGCCCTCGCGCTGGTTTTCGAGAAAATCGCGAAAAACCCTAATCGCTCCCAAAATTTTCATAGTACCGCGAGTGTTCAGAGTCCTTCCGCACCATCGGCGAACACAAAGTCGTCCGATCTTCGAAAACGACCACTGATCCTTGCGTGTTGCGACATTGCGATCAATTCATATTAAGGTTTCGACCTCGGCCCTCGCGCGGGTTTTCGAGATAATCGCGAATAACCCTAATCGCTCCCAACATTTTCAAAGTACCGCGAGTTTTCAGAGTCCTTCCGCACCATCGGCGAACACAAAGTCGTCCGATCTTCGAAAACGACCACTGATCCTTGCGTGTTGCGACATTGCGATCAATTCATATTAAGGTTTCGACCTTGGCCCTCGCGCTGGTTTTCGAGAAAATCGCGAATAACCCTAATCGCTCCCAAAATTTTCATAGTACCGCGAGTGTTCAGAGTCCTTCCGCACCATCGGCGAACACAAAGTCGTCCGATCTTCGAAAACGACCACTGATCCTTGCGTGTTGCGACATTGCGATCAATTCATATTAAGGTTTCGACCCCGGCCCTCGCGCTGGTTTTCGAGATAATCGCGAATAAACCCAATCGCTCCCAAAATTTTCAAAGTACAGCGAGTTTTCAGAGTGCTTCAGCACCATCTTCCGAACACAAAGTCGTCCGATCGTCGAAAACGACCACTGATCCTTGCGACTCGCGACATTGCGATCAATTCATATTAAGGTTTCGACCCCGGCCCTCGCGCTGGTTTTCGAGATAATCGCGAATAACCGCAATCGCTCCGAAAATTTTCAAAGTACCGCGAGTTTTCAGAGTCCTTCCGCACCATCGTCCGAACACAAAGTCGTCCTATCTTCGAAAACGACCACTGATCCTTGCGTGTTGCGACATTGCGATCAATTCATATTAAGGTTTCGACCCCGGTCATCGGGCTGCTTTTCGAGATAATCGCGAATAACAGCAATCGCTCCGAAAATTTTCAAAGTACCGCGAGTTTTCAGAGTCCTTCCGCACCATCGTCCGAACACAAAGTCGTCCGATCTTCGAAAACGAACACTGATCCTTGCGTGTGCGACATTGCGATCAATTCATATTAAGGTTTCGACCACGGCCCTCGCGCTGGTTTTCGAGATAATCGCGAATAACCCTAATCGCTCCCAAAATTTTCATAGTACCGCGAGTGTTCAGAGTCCTTCCGCACCATCGTCCGAACACAAAGTCGTCCGATTTTCGAAAACGACCACTGATCCTTGCGTGTTGCGACATTGCGATCAATTCATATTAAGGTTTCGACCCCGGTCGTCGCGCTGGTTTTCGAGATAATCGCGAAAAACCGCAATCGCTCCCAAAATTTTCAAAGTACCATGAGTGTTCAGAGTCATTCCGCACCATCGGCGAACACAAAGTCGTCCGATCTTCGAAAACGACCACTGATCCTTGCGTGTAGCGACATTGCGATCAATTCATATTAAGGTTTCGACCTCGGCCCTCACGCTGGTTTTCGAGAAAATCGCGAATAACCGCAATCGCTCCGAAAATTTTCAAAGTACCGCGAGTTTTCAGAGTCCTTCCGCACCATCGTTCGAACACAAAGTCGTCCGAACGTCGAAAACGACCACTGATCATTGCGTGTCGCGACATTGCGATCAATTCATATTAAGGTTTCGACCCCGGTCGTCGCGCTAGTTTCAAAATAATCGCGAATGACCACAATCGCTCCCAAAATTTTCAAAGAACCGCGAGTTTTCAGAGTGCTTCAGCACCATCTTCCGAACACAAAGTCGTCCGAACGTCGAAAACGACCATTGATCCTTGCATGTCGCGACATTGCGATCAATTCATATTAAGGTTTCGACCCCGGCCCTCGCGCTGGTTTTCGAGATAATCGCGAATAAACCCAATCGCTCCCAAAATTTTCAAAGTACAGCGAGTTTTCAGAGTGCTTCAGCACCATCTTCCGAACACAAAGTCGTCCGATCGTCGAAAACGACCACTGATCCTTGCGACTCGCGACATTGCGATCAATTCATATTAAGGTTTCGACCCCGGCCCTCGCGCTGGTTTTCGAGATAATCGCGAATAACCGCAATCGCTCCGAAAATTTTCAAAGTACCGCGAGTTTTCAGAGTCCTTCCGCACCATCGTCCGAACACAAAGTCGTCCTATCTTCGAAAACGACCACTGATCCTTGCGTGTTGCGACATTGCGATCAATTCATATTAAGGTTTCGACCCCGGTCATCGGGCTGCTTTTCGAGATAATCGCGAATAACAGCAATCGCTCCGAAAATTTTCAAAGTACCGCGAGTTTTCAGAGTCCTTCCGCACCATCGTCCGAACACAAAGTCGTCCGATCTTCGAAAACGAACACTGATCCTTGCGTGTGCGACATTGCGATCAATTCATATTAAGGTTTCGACCACGGCCCTCGAGCTGGTTTTCGAGATAATCGCGAATAACCCTAATCGCTCCCAAAATTTTCATAGTACCGCGAGTGTTCAGAGTCCTCCCGCACCATCGGCGAACACAAAGTCGTCCGATTTTCGAAAACGACCACTGATCCTTGCGTGTTGCGACATTGCGATCAATTCATATTAAGGTTTCGACCCCGGTCGTCGCGCTGGTTTTCGAGATAATCGCGAAAAACCGCAATCGCTCCCAAAATTTTCAAAGTACCGCGAGTTTTCAGAGTCCTTCCGCACCATCGTCCGAACACAAAGTCGTCCGATCTTCGAAAACGACCACTGATCCTTGCGTGTGCGACATTGCGATCAATTCATATTAAGGTTTCGACCTCGGCCCTCGCGCTGGTTTTCGAGAAAATCGCGAAAAACCCTAATCGCTCCCAAAATTTTCATAGTACCGCGAGTGTTCAGATTCCTTCCGCACCATCGGCGAACACAAAGTCGTCCGATCTTCGAAAACGACCACTGATCCTTGCGTGTTGCGACATTGCGATCAATTCATATTAAGGTTTCGACCTCGGCCCCCGCGCTGGTTTTCGTGATAATCGCGAATAACCCTAATCGCTCCCAACATTTTCAAAGTACCGCGAGTTTCCAGAGTCCTTCCGCACCATCGGCGAACACAAAGTCGTCCGATCTTCGAAAACGACAACTGATCCTTGCGTGTAGCGACATTGCGATCAATTCATTTTAAGGTTTCGACCCCGGTTGTCGCGCTGGTTTTCGAGATAATCGCGAATAACCGCAATCACTCCCAAAATTTTCAAAGTACCGCGAGTTTTCAGAGTCCTTCCGCACCATCGTCCTAACACAAAGTTGCCTGATCGTCAAAAACGACCACTGATCCTTGCGTGTTGCGACATTGCGATCAATTCATATTAAGGTTTCGACCCCGGTCATCGGGCTGGTTTTCGAGATAATCGCGAATAACCGCAATCGCTCCGAAAATTTTCAAAGTACCGCGAGTATTCAGAGTCCTTCCGCAACATCGTCCGAACACAAAGTCGTCCGATCTTCGAAAACGACCACTGATCCTTGCGTGTGCGACATTGCGATCAATTCATATTAAGGTTTCGACCACGGCCCTCGCGCTGGTTTTCGAGATAATCGCGAATAACCCTAATCGCTCCCAAAATTTTCATAGTACCGCGAGTGTTCAGAGTCCTTCCGCACCATCGGCGAACACAAAGTCGTCCGATCTTCGAAAACGACCACTGATCCTTGCGTGTTGCGACATTGCGATCAATTCATATTAAGGTTTCGACCTCGGCCCTCCCGCTGGTTTTCGAGAAAATCGCGAATAACCCTAACCGCTCCCAAAATTTTCATAGTACCGCGAGTGTTCAGAGTCCTTCCGCACCATCGGCGAACACAAAGTCGTCCGATCTTCGAAAACGACAACTGATCCTTGCGTGTCGCGACATTGCGATCAATTCATTTTAAGGTTTCGACCCCGGTTGTCGCGCTGGTTTTCGAGATAATCGCGAATAACCGCAATCGCTCCCAAAATTTTCAAAGTACCGCGAGTTTTCAGAGTCCTTCCGCACCATCGTCCTAACGCAAAGTTGAATGATCGTCGAAAACGAACACTGATCCTTGCGTGTTGCGATATTGCGATCAATTCATATTAAGGTTTCGACCCCGGTCGTCGGGCTGGTTTTCGAGATAATCGCGAATAACCGCAATCGCTCCGAAAATTTTCAATGTCCCGCGAGTTTTCAGAGTCCTTCCGCACCATCGTCCGAACACAAAGTCGTCCGATTGTAGAAAATGACCTCTGATCCTTGCGTGTCGCGGCATTGCGATCAATTCATATTAAGGTTTCGACCTCGGCCCTCGCGCTGGTTTTCGAGAAAATCGCGAATAACCCTAATCGCTCCCAAAATTTTCATAGTACCGCGAGTGTTCAGAGTCCTTCCGCACCATCGGCGAACACAAAGTCGTCCGATCTTCGAAAACGTCCACTGATCCTTGCGTGTTGCGACATTGCGATCAATTCATATTAAGGTTTCGACCTCGGCCCTCGCGCTGGTTTTCGAGAAAATCGCGAAAAACCCTAATCGCTCCCAAAATTTTCATAGTACCGCGAGTGTTCAGAGTCCTTCCGCACCATCGGCGAACACAAAGTCGTCCGATCTTCGAAAACGACCACTGATCCTTGCGTGTTGCGACATTGCGATCAATTCATATTAAGGTTTCGACCTCGGCCCTCGCGCGGGTTTTCGAGATAATCGCGAATAACCCTAATCGCTCCCAACATTTTCAAAGTACCGCGAGTTTTCAGAGTCCTTCCGCACCATCGGCGAACACAAAGTCGTCCGATCTTCGAAAACGACCACTGATCCTTGCGTGTTGCGACATTGCGATCAATTCATATTAAGGTTTCGACCTTGGCCCTCGCGCTGGTTTTCGAGAAAATCGCGAATAACCCTAATCGCTCCCAAAATTTTCATAGTACCGCGAGTGTTCAGAGTCCTTCCGCACCATCGGCGAACACAAAGTCGTCCGATCTTCGAAAACGACCACTGATCCTTGCGTGTTGCGACATTGCGATCAATTCATATTAAGGTTTCGACCCCGGCCCTCGCGCTGGTTTTCGAGATAATCGCGAATAAACCCAATCGCTCCCAAAATTTTCAAAGTACAGCGAGTTTTCAGAGTGCTTCAGCACCATCTTCCGAACACAAAGTCGTCCGATCGTCGAAAACGACCACTGATCCTTGCGACTCGCGACATTGCGATCAATTCATATTAAGGTTTCGACCCCGGCCCTCGCGCTGGTTTTCGAGATAATCGCGAATAACCGCAATCGCTCCGAAAATTTTCAAAGTACCGCGAGTTTTCAGAGTCCTTCCGCACCATCGTCCGAACACAAAGTCGTCCTATCTTCGAAAACGACCACTGATCCTTGCGTGTTGCGACATTGCGATCAATTCATATTAAGGTTTCGACCCCGGTCATCGGGCTGCTTTTCGAGATAATCGCGAATAACAGCAATCGCTCCGAAAATTTTCAAAGTACCGCGAGTTTTCAGAGTCCTTCCGCACCATCGTCCGAACACAAAGTCGTCCGATCTTCGAAAACGAACACTGATCCTTGCGTGTGCGACATTGCGATCAATTCATATTAAGGTTTCGACCACGGCCCTCGAGCTGGTTTTCGAGATAATCGCGAATAACCCTAATCGCTCCCAAAATTTTCATAGTACCGCGAGTGTTCAGAGTCCTCCCGCACCATCGGCGAACACAAAGTCGTCCGATTTTCGAAAACGACCACTGATCCTTGCGTGTTGCGACATTGCGATCAATTCATATTAAGGTTTCGACCCCGGTCGTCGCGCTGGTTTTCGAGATAATCGCGAAAAACCGCAATCGCTCCCAAAATTTTCAAAGTACCGCGAGTTTTCAGAGTCCTTCCGCACCATCGTCCGAACACAAAGTCGTCCGATCTTCGAAAACGACCACTGATCCTTGCGTGTGCGACATTGCGATCAATTCATATTAAGGTTTCGACCACGGCTCTCGCGCTGGTTTTCGAGATAATCGCGAATAACCCTAATCGCTCCCAAAATTTGCATAGTACCGCGAGTGTTCAGAGTCATTCCGCACCATCGGCGAACACAAAGTCGTCCGATCTTCGAAAACGACCACTGATCCTTGCGTGTGCGACATTGCGATCAATTCATTTTAAGGTTTCGACCCCGGTTGTCGCGCTGGTTTTCGAGAAAATCGCGAATAATCCTAATCGCTCCCAAAATTTTCAAAGTACCGCGAGTTTTCAGAGTCCTTCCGCACCATCGGCGAACACAAAGTCGTCCGATCTTCGAAAACGACAACTGATCCTTGCGTGTAGCGACATTGCGATCAATTCATTTTAAGGTTTCGACCCCGGTTGTCGCGCTGGTTTTCGAGATAATCGCGAATAACCGCAATCACTCCCAAAATTTTCAAAGTACCGCGAGTTTTCAGAGTCCTTCCGCACCATCGTCCTAACACAAAGTTGCCTGATCGTCAAAAACGACCACTGATCCTTGCGTGTTGCGACATTGCGATCAATTCATATTAAGGTTTCGACCCCGGTCATCGGGCTGGTTTTCGAGATAATCGCGAATAACCGCAATCGCTCCGAAAATTTTCAAAGTACCGCGAGTATTCAGAGTCCTTCCGCAACATCGTCCGAACACAAAGTCGTCCGATCTTCGAAAACGACCACTGATCCTTGCGTGTGCGACATTGCGATCAATTCATATTAAGGTTTCGACCACGGCCCTCGCGCTGGTTTTCGAGATAATCGCGAATAACCCTAATCGCTCCCAAAATTTTCATAGTACCGCGAGTGTTCAGAGTCCTTCCGCACCATCGGCGAACACAAAGTCGTCCGATCTTCGAAAACGACCACTGATCCTTGCGTGTTGCGACATTGCGATCAATTCATATTAAGGTTTCGACCTCGGCCCTCCCGCTGGTTTTCGAGAAAATCGCGAATAACCCTAACCGCTCCCAAAATTTTCATAGTACCGCGAGTGTTCAGAGTCCTTCCGCACCATCGGCGAACACAAAGTCGTCCGATCTTCGAAAACGACAACTGATCCTTGCGTGTCGCGACATTGCGATCAATTCATTTTAAGGTTTCGACCCCGGTTGTCGCGCTGGTTTTCGAGATAATCGCGAATAACCGCAATCGCTCCCAAAATTTTCAAAGTACCGCGAGTTTTCAGAGTCCTTCCGCACCATCGTCCTAACGCAAAGTTGAATGATCGTCGAAAACGAACACTGATCCTTGCGTGTTGCGATATTGCGATCAATTCATATTAAGGTTTCGACCCCGGTCGTCGGGCTGGTTTTCGAGATAATCGCGAATAACCGCAATCGCTCCGAAAATTTTCAATGTCCCGCGAGTTTTCAGAGTCCTTCCGCACCATCGTCCGAACACAAAGTCGTCCGATTGTAGAAAATGACCTCTGATCCTTGCGTGTCGCGGCATTGCGATCAATTCATATTAAGGTTTCGACCTCGGCCCTCGCGCTGGTTTTCGAGAAAATCGCGAATAACCCTAATCGCTCCCAAAATTTTCATAGTACCGCGAGTGTTCAGAGTCCTTCCGCACCATCGGCGAACACAAAGTCGTCCGATCTTCGAAAACGTCCACTGATCCTTGCGTGTTGCGACATTGCGATCAATTCATATTAAGGTTTCGACCTCGGCCCTCGCGCTGGTTTTCGAGAAAATCGCGAAAAACCCTAATCGCTCCCAAAATTTTCATAGTACCGCGAGTGTTCAGAGTCCTTCCGCACCATCGGCGAACACAAAGTCGTCCGATCTTCGAAAACGACCACTGATCCTTGCGTGTTGCGACATTGCGATCAATTCATATTAAGGTTTCGACCTCGGCCCTCGCGCGGGTTTTCGAGATAATCGCGAATAACCCTAATCGCTCCCAACATTTTCAAAGTACCGCGAGTTTTCAGAGTCCTTCCGCACCATCGGCGAACACAAAGTCGTCCGATCTTCGAAAACGACCACTGATCCTTGCGTGTTGCGACATTGCGATCAATTCATATTAAGGTTTCGACCTTGGCCCTCGCGCTGGTTTTCGAGAAAATCGCGAATAACCCTAATCGCTCCCAAAATTTTCATAGTACCGCGAGTGTTCAGAGTCCTTCCGCACCATCGGCGAACACAAAGTCGTCCGATCTTCGAAAACGACCACTGATCCTTGCGTGTTGCGACATTGCGATCAATTCATATTAAGGTTTCGACCTCGGCCCTCGCGCTGGTTTTCGAGAAAATCGCGAATAACCCTAATCGCTCCCAAAATTTTCATAGTACCGCGAGTGTTCAGAGTCCTTCCGCACCATCGTCCTAACACAAAGTTGCCTGATCGTCAAAAACGACCACTGATCCTTGCGTGTTGCGACATTGCGATCAATTCATATTAAGTTTTCGACCGCGGTCGTCGCGCTGGTTTTCGAGATAATCGCGAATAATCGCAATCGCTCCGAAAATTTTCAAAGTCCCGCGAGTTTTCAGAGTGCTTCCACACCATCGTCCGAACACAAAGTCGTCCGATTTTCGAAAACGACCACTGATCCTTGCGTGTTGCGACATTGCGATCAATTCATATTAAGGTTTCGACCCCGGTCGTCGCGCTGGTTTTCGAGATAATCGCGAAAAACCGCAATCGCTCCCAAAATTTTCAAAATACCGCGAGTTTTCAGAGTCCTTCCGCACCATCGTCCGAACACAAAGTCGTCCGATCTTCGAAAACGACCACTGATCCTTGCGTGTGCGACATTGCGATCAATTCATATTAGGGTTTCGACCACGGCCCTCGCGCTGGATTTCGAGATAATCGCGAATAACCCTAATCGCTCCCAAAATTTTCATAGTACCGCGAGTGTTCAGAGTCCTTCCGCACCATCGGCGAACACAAAGTCGTCCGATCTTCGAAAACGAACACTGATCCTTGCGTGTGCGACATTGCGATCAATTCATATTAAGGTTTCGACCACGGCCCTCGCGCTGGTTTTCGAGATAATCGCGAATAAACCTAATCGCTCCCAAAATTTTCAAAGTACAGCGAGTTTTCAGAGTGCTTCAGCACCATCGTGCGAACACAAAGTCGTCCGATTTTCGAAAACGACCACTGATCCTTGCGTGTTGCGACATTGCGATCAATTCATATTAAGGTTTCGACCCCGGTCGTCGCGCTGGTTTTCGAGATAATCGCGAAAAACCGCAATCGCTCCCAAAATTTTCAAAGTACCATGAGTGTTCAGAGTCATTCCGCACCATCGGCGAACACAAAGTCGTCCGATCTTCGAAAACGACCACTGATCCTTGCGTGTAGCGACATTGCGATCAATTCATATTAAGGTTTCGACCTCGGCCCTCACGCTGGTTTTCGAGAAAATCGCGAATAACCGCAATCGCTCCGAAAATTTTCAAAGTACCGCGAGTTTTCAGAGTCCTTCCGCACCATCGTTCGAACACAAAGTCGTCCGAACGTCGAAAACGACCACTGATCATTGCGTGTCGCGACATTGCGATCAATTCATATTAAGGTTTCGACCCCGGTCGTCGCGCTAGTTTCAAAATAATCGCGAATGACCACAATCGCTCCCAAAATTTTCAAAGAACCGCGAGTTTTCAGAGTGCTTCAGCACCATCTTCCGAACACAAAGTCGTCCGAACGTCGAAAACGACCATTGATCCTTGCATGTCGCGACATTGCGATCAATTCATATTAAGGTTTCGACCCCGGCCCTCGCGCTGGTTTTCGAGATAATCGCGAATAAACCCAATCGCTCCCAAAATTTTCAAAGTACAGCGAGTTTTCAGAGTGCTTCAGCACCATCTTCCGAACACAAAGTCGTCCGATCGTCGAAAACGACCACTGATCCTTGCGACTCGCGACATTGCGATCAATTCATATTAAGGTTTCGACCCCGGCCCTCGCGCTGGTTTTCGAGATAATCGCGAATAACCGCAATCGCTCCGAAAATTTTCAAAGTACCGCGAGTTTTCAGAGTCCTTCCGCACCATCGTCCGAACACAAAGTCGTCCGATCTTCGAAAACGACCACTGATCCTTGCGTGTGCGACATTGCGATCAATTCATATTAGGGTTTCGACCACGGCCCTCGCGCTGGATTTCGAGATAATCGCGAATAACCCTAATCGCTCCCAAAATTTTCATAGTACCGCGAGTGTTCAGAGTCCTCCCGCACCATCGGCGAACACAAAGTCGTCCGATTTTCGAAAACGACCACTGATCCTTGCGTGTTGCGACATTGCGATCAATTCATATTAAGGTTTCGACCCCGGTCGTCGCGCTGGTTTTCGAGATAATCGCGAAAAACCGCAATCGCTCCCAAAATTTTCAAAGTACCGCGAGTTTTCAGAGTCCTTCCGCACCATCGTCCGAACACAAAGTCGTCCGATCTTCGAAAACGACCACTGATCCTTGCGTGTGCGACATTGCGATCAATTCATATTAAGGTTTCGACCACGGCCCTCGCGCTGGTTTTCGAGATAATCGCGAATAACCCTAATCGCTCCCAAAATTTTCATAGTACCGCGAGTGTTCAGAGTCCTTCCGCACCATCGGCGAACACAAAGTCGTCCGATCTTCGAAAACGACCACTGATCCTTGCGTGTTGCGACATTGCGATCAATTCATATTAAGGTTTCGACCTCGGCCCTCCCGCTGGTTTTCGAGAAAATCGCGAATAACCCTAACCGCTCCCAAAATTTTCATAGTACCGCGAGTGTTCAGAGTCCTTCCGCACCATCGGCGAACACAAAGTCGTCCGATCTTCGAAAACGACAACTGATCCTTGCGTGTCGCGACATTGCGATCAATTCATTTTAAGGTTTCGACCCCGGTTGTCGCGCTGGTTTTCGAGATAATCGCGAATAACCGCAATCGCTCCCAAAATTTTCAAAGTACCGCGAGTTTTCAGAGTCCTTCCGCACCATCGTCCTAACGCAAAGTTGAATGATCGTCGAAAACGAACACTGATCCTTGCGTGTTGCGATATTGCGATCAATTCATATTAAGGTTTCGACCCCGGTCGTCGGGCTGGTTTTCGAGATAATCGCGAATAACCGCAATCGCTCCGAAAATTTTCAATGTCCCGCGAGTTTTCAGAGTCCTTCCGCACCATCGTCCGAACACAAAGTCGTCCGATTGTAGAAAATGACCTCTGATCCTTGCGTGTCGCGGCATTGCGATCAATTCATATTAAGGTTTCGACCTCGGCCCTCGCGCTGGTTTTCGAGAAAATCGCGAATAACCCTAATCGCTCCCAAAATTTTCATAGTACCGCGAGTGTTCAGAGTCCTTCCGCACCATCGGCGAACACAAAGTCGTCCGATCTTCGAAAACGTCCACTGATCCTTGCGTGTTGCGACATTGCGATCAATTCATATTAAGGTTTCGACCTCGGCCCTCGCGCTGGTTTTCGAGAAAATCGCGAAAAACCCTAATCGCTCCCAAAATTTTCATAGTACCGCGAGTGTTCAGAGTCCTTCCGCACCATCGGCGAACACAAAGTCGTCCGATCTTCGAAAACGACCACTGATCCTTGCGTGTTGCGACATTGCGATCAATTCATATTAAGGTTTCGACCTCGGCCCTCGCGCTGGTTTTCGAGAAAATCGCGAATAACCCTAATCGCTCCCAAAATTTTCATAGTACCGCGAGTGTTCAGAGTCCTTCCGCACCATCGTCCTAACACAAAGTTGCCTGATCGTCAAAAACGACCACTGATCCTTGCGTGTTGCGACATTGCGATCAATTCATATTAAGTTTTCGACCGCGGTCGTCGCGCTGGTTTTCGAGATAATCGCGAATAATCGCAATCGCTCCGAAAATTTTCAAAGTCCCGCGAGTTTTCAGAGTGCTTCCACACCATCGTCCGAACACAAAGTCGTCCGATTTTCGAAAACGACCACTGATCCTTGCGTGTTGCGACATTGCGATCAATTCATATTAAGGTTTCGACCCCGGTCGTCGCGCTGGTTTTCGAGATAATCGCGAAAAACCGCAATCGCTCCCAAAATTTTCAAAATACCGCGAGTTTTCAGAGTCCTTCCGCACCATCGTCCGAACACAAAGTCGTCCGATCTTCGAAAACGACCACTGATCCTTGCGTGTGCGACATTGCGATCAATTCATATTAGGGTTTCGACCACGGCCCTCGCGCTGGATTTCGAGATAATCGCGAATAACCCTAATCGCTCCCAAAATTTTCATAGTACCGCGAGTGTTCAGAGTCCTTCCGCACCATCGGCGAACACAAAGTCGTCCGATCTTCGAAAACGAACACTGATCCTTGCGTGTGCGACATTGCGATCAATTCATATTAAGGTTTCGACCACGGCCCTCGCGCTGGTTTTCGAGATAATCGCGAATAAACCTAATCGCTCCCAAAATTTTCAAAGTACAGCGAGTTTTCAGAGTGCTTCAGCACCATCGTGCGAACACAAAGTCGTCCGATTTTCGAAAACGACCACTGATCCTTGCGTGTTGCGACATTGCGATCAATTCATATTAAGGTTTCGACCCCGGTCGTCGCGCTGGTTTTCGAGATAATCGCGAAAAACCGCAATCGCTCCCAAAATTTTCAAAGTACCATGAGTGTTCAGAGTCATTCCGCACCATCGGCGAACACAAAGTCGTCCGATCTTCGAAAACGACCACTGATCCTTGCGTGTAGCGACATTGCGATCAATTCATATTAAGGTTTCGACCTCGGCCCTCACGCTGGTTTTCGAGAAAATCGCGAATAACCGCAATCGCTCCGAAAATTTTCAAAGTACCGCGAGTTTTCAGAGTCCTTCCGCACCATCGTTCGAACACAAAGTCGTCCGAACGTCGAAAACGACCACTGATCATTGCGTGTCGCGACATTGCGATCAATTCATATTAAGGTTTCGACCCCGGTCGTCGCGCTAGTTTCAAAATAATCGCGAATGACCACAATCGCTCCCAAAATTTTCAAAGAACCGCGAGTTTTCAGAGTGCTTCAGCACCATCTTCCGAACACAAAGTCGTCCGAACGTCGAAAACGACCATTGATCCTTGCATGTCGCGACATTGCGATCAATTCATATTAAGGTTTCGACCCCGGCCCTCGCGCTGGTTTTCGAGATAATCGCGAATAAACCCAATCGCTCCCAAAATTTTCAAAGTACAGCGAGTTTTCAGAGTGCTTCAGCACCATCTTCCGAACACAAAGTCGTCCGATCGTCGAAAACGACCACTGATCCTTGCGACTCGCGACATTGCGATCAATTCATATTAAGGTTTCGACCCCGGCCCTCGCGCTGGTTTTCGAGATAATCGCGAATAACCGCAATCGCTCCGAAAATTTTCAAAGTACCGCGAGTTTTCAGAGTCCTTCCGCACCATCGTCCGAACACAAAGTCGTCCGATCTTCGAAAACGACCACTGATCCTTGCGTGTGCGACATTGCGATCAATTCATATTAGGGTTTCGACCACGGCCCTCGCGCTGGATTTCGAGATAATCGCGAATAACCCTAATCGCTCCCAAAATTTTCATAGTACCGCGAGTGTTCAGAGTCCTCCCGCACCATCGGCGAACACAAAGTCGTCCGATTTTCGAAAACGACCACTGATCCTTGCGTGTTGCGACATTGCGATCAATTCATATTAAGGTTTCGACCCCGGTCGTCGCGCTGGTTTTCGAGATAATCGCGAAAAACCGCAATCGCTCCCAAAATTTTCAAAGTACCGCGAGTTTTCAGAGTCCTTCCGCACCATCGTCCGAACACAAAGTCGTCCGATCTTCGAAAACGACCACTGATCCTTGCGTGTGCGACATTGCGATCAATTCATATTAAGGTTTCGACCACGGCCCTCGCGCTGGTTTTCGAGATAATCGCGAATAACCCTAATCGCTCCCAAAATTTTCATAGTACCGCGAGTGTTCAGAGTCCTTCCGCACCATCGGCGAACACAAAGTCGTCCGATCTTCGAAAACGACCACTGATCCTTGCGTGTTGCGACATTGCGATCAATTCATATTAAGGTTTCGACCTCGGCCCTCCCGCTGGTTTTCGAGAAAATCGCGAATAACCCTAACCGCTCCCAAAATTTTCATAGTACCGCGAGTGTTCAGAGTCCTTCCGCACCATCGGCGAACACAAAGTCGTCCGATCTTCGAAAACGACAACTGATCCTTGCGTGTCGCGACATTGCGATCAATTCATTTTAAGGTTTCGACCCCGGTTGTCGCGCTGGTTTTCGAGATAATCGCGAATAACCGCAATCGCTCCCAAAATTTTCAAAGTACCGCGAGTTTTCAGAGTCCTTCCGCACCATCGTCCTAACGCAAAGTTGAATGATCGTCGAAAACGAACACTGATCCTTGCGTGTTGCGATATTGCGATCAATTCATATTAAGGTTTCGACCCCGGTCGTCGGGCTGGTTTTCGAGATAATCGCGAATAACCGCAATCGCTCCGAAAATTTTCAATGTCCCGCGAGTTTTCAGAGTCCTTCCGCACCATCGTCCGAACACAAAGTCGTCCGATTGTAGAAAATGACCTCTGATCCTTGCGTGTCGCGGCATTGCGATCAATTCATATTAAGGTTTCGACCTCGGCCCTCGCGCTGGTTTTCGAGAAAATCGCGAATAACCCTAATCGCTCCCAAAATTTTCATAGTACCGCGAGTGTTCAGAGTCCTTCCGCACCATCGGCGAACACAAAGTCGTCCGATCTTCGAAAACGTCCACTGATCCTTGCGTGTTGCGACATTGCGATCAATTCATATTAAGGTTTCGACCTCGGCCCTCGCGCTGGTTTTCGAGAAAATCGCGAAAAACCCTAATCGCTCCCAAAATTTTCATAGTACCGCGAGTGTTCAGAGTCCTTCCGCACCATCGGCGAACACAAAGTCGTCCGATCTTCGAAAACGACCACTGATCCTTGCGTGTTGCGACATTGCGATCAATTCATATTAAGGTTTCGACCTCGGCCCTCGCGCGGGTTTTCGAGATAATCGCGAATAACCCTAATCGCTCCCAACATTTTCAAAGTACCGCGAGTTTTCAGAGTCCTTCCGCACCATCGGCGAACACAAAGTCGTCCGATCTTCGAAAACGACCACTGATCCTTGCGTGTTGCGACATTGCGATCAATTCATATTAAGGTTTCGACCTTGGCCCTCGCGCTGGTTTTCGAGAAAATCGCGAATAACCCTAATCGCTCCCAAAATTTTCATAGTACCGCGAGTGTTCAGAGTCCTTCCGCACCATCGGCGAACACAAAGTCGTCCGATCTTCGAAAACGACCACTGATCCTTGCGTGTGCGACATTGCGATCAATTCATATTAAGGTTTCGACCACGGCTCTCGCGCTGGTTTTCGAGATAATCGCGAATAACCCTAATCGCTCCCAAAATTTGCATAGTACCGCGAGTGTTCAGAGTCATTCCGCACCATCGGCGAACACAAAGTCGTCCGATCTTCGAAAACGACCACTGATCCTTGCGTGTGCGACATTGCGATCAATTCATTTTAAGGTTTCGACCCCGGTTGTCGCGCTGGTTTTCGAGAAAATCGCGAATAATCCTAATCGCTCCCAAAATTTTCATAGTACCGCGCGTGTTCAGAGTCCTTCCGCACCATCGGCGAACACAAAGTTGCCTGATCGTCAAAAACGACCACTGATCCTTGCGTGTTGCGACATTGCGATCAATTCATATTAAGTTTTCGACCGCGGTCGTCGCGCTGGTTTTCGAGATAATCGCGAATAATCGCAATCGCTCCTAAAATTTTCAAAGTCCCGCGAGCGTTCAGAGTCCAGCCGCACCATCGGTGAACACAAAGTCGTCCGATCTTCGAAAACGACCACTGATCCTTGCGTGTTGCGACATTGCGATCAATTCATATTAAGGTTTCGACCTCGGCCCTCGCGCTGGTTTTCGAGAAAATCGCGAAAAACCCTAATCGCTCCCAAAATTTTCATAGTACCGCGAGTGTTCAGATTCCTTCCGCACCATCGGCGAACACAAAGTCGTCCGATCTTCGAAAACGACCACTGATCCTTGCGTGTTGCGACATTGCGATCAATTCATATTAAGGTTTCGACCTCGGCCCCCGCGCTGGTTTTCGTGATAATCGCGAATAACCCTAATCGCTCCCAACATTTTCAAAGTACCGCGAGTTTTCAGAGTCCTTCCGCACCATCGGCGAACACAAAGTCGTCCGATCTTCGAAAACGACAACTGATCCTTGCGTGTAGCGACATTGCGATCAATTCATTTTAAGGTTTCGACCCCGGTTGTCGCGCTGGTTTTCGAGACAATCGCGAATAACCGCAATCACTCCCAAAATTTTCAAAGTACCGCGAGTTTTCAGAGTCCTTCCGCACCATCGTCCTAACACAAAGTTGCCTGATCGTCAAAAACGACCACTGATCCTTGCGTGTTGCGACATTGCGATCAATTCATATTAAGGTTTCGACCCCGGTCATCGGGCTGGTTTTCGAGATAATCGCGAATAACCGCAATCGCTCCGAAAATTTTCAAAGTACCGCGAGTATTCAGAGTCCTTCCGCAACATCGTCCGAACACAAAGTCGTCCGATCTTCGAAAACGACCACTGATCCTTGCGTGTGCGACATTGCGATCAATTCATATTAAGGTTTCGACCACGGCCCTCGCGCTGGTTTTCGAGATAATCGCGAATAACCCTAATCGCTCCCAAAATTTTCATAGTACCGCGAGTGTTCAGAGTCCTTCCGCACCATCGGCGAACACAAAGTCGTCCGATCTTCGAAAACGACCACTGATCCTTGCGTGTTGCGACATTGCGATCAATTCATATTAAGGTTTCGACCTCGGCCCTCCCGCTGGTTTTCGAGAAAATCGCGAATAACCCTAACCGCTCCCAAAATTTTCATAGTACCGCGAGTGTTCAGAGTCCTTCCGCACCATCGGCGAACACAAAGTCGTCCGATCTTCGAAAACGACAACTGATCCTTGCGTGTCGCGACATTGCGATCAATTCATTTTAAGGTTTCGACCCCGGTTGTCGCGCTGGTTTTCGAGATAATCGCGAATAACCGCAATCGCTCCCAAAATTTTCAAAGTACCGCGAGTTTTCAGAGTCCTTCCGCACCATCGTCCTAACGCAAAGTTGAATGATCGTCGAAAACGAACACTGATCCTTGCGTGTTGC